>JBBYHM010384127.1:0-15563 GCA_038381775.1 Adansonia rubrostipa
TCTTCCCAAGGTGCATCTGGAATAGGAAGAGGCATGTATAATCCCATATTTTGGCTTTTGGACTTAGCCAAGTGACATGTTCTACATCTTTGGATATGCCTATTGATATCTCTTTCAAGCTTGGGCCAGTAGAAATTCTCTTTGACTAAGGCCATAGTTTTATCTCATCCAAAATGACCTACTAATCCTCCGTTGTGGGCCTTCTAGATAATTGCTTCCCGTAATAAGCATTGAGGAATGCAAAGAGTTTTTCCTCGAAATAAGAAATCATCATGCTTGTGGAACTGTTGGAAAGGTTATGCCTCTATGTAATTTCATGCTTTACGAAAATCAGGATCATCCTTGTAGAGCTCTTTGATAACTTCAAACCTAACAACTTTTGCTTGAAGAGTGGTTACCAAAGTATGACGTTGGCTAAGTGCATCAGCTGCAGAATTCAAGGTTCCCGCTTTGTGCTTGAGTAAGAATCGATAAGATTGTATAATTTCACTCCAAGCGGCATGTCTACGGTTGATCTTATATTGAGAATTCAAATGCCTGAGGGATTCATGGTCCGAGTAGAGAATAAACTCCTTATTCAACAAATAATGACTTCCATGCTATAAAGCTCAAACAATGGCATAGAACTCCTTATCATAAGTGGAGTATTTGAGTTTGGCCTTGTTTAACTTTTCACTAAGGAAGGCAATTGGATGTTTCTTCTGGCTCATAACGGTACCAATCCTAGTATTAGAAGCATCACATCTGACTTCGAACACTTGGTTAAAATTTGAAAGGGCTGGCACAAGGGCTTCTGTCAAATGCTTCTTCAATTCCTCCAAGCTTTTCTGAGCTTACTCTGTCCATTGGAACTTACCTCTTTTGATGCAGTCTGTAAGTGGCGCAGCAATAGAATTAAAATTCTTGATAAATCTTCTATAGAATGAAGCTAATCCATGGAAGCTTCGAACATCTTAGGTAGATCCTGGAATGGGCCAACTGTTGATGGCCTCAATCTTGCCCGGGTTAACTCAAACACCTTTAGCAGTGATGATATATCCTAGAAAATTCACTTTAATGGTCAAGAAAGAATATTTCTTCAGGTTGGCATAGAGTTTTTGCTTCCGAAGAGTCTGGAATACTTGCTGTAAGTGCTCTAAGTGATCATCGGGGTTCTTGCTATAGATGAGAATGTTGTCAAAGTAAATGACCATAAATTTCCCAATGAAGGATCGAAGTGTTTGATGCATCAGACGCATGAATATGCTAGGGGCATTTGCTAACCCGAAAGGCATCACCGTTCATTCGTACAGGCGATCTTTTATTTTGAAGGCAGTCTTTCATTCATCTCCAGGTCAAATTTTGATCTGATAATACCCGCTTCATAGGTCAATCTTAGAAAAAATAGTTGCACCATGTAGCTGATCTAACATATCATCAAGCTGAGGTATCATGAACTGATACTTGATAGTGATCTTGTTGACTGCTCGACAATCGACACACATTCTCCAACTTTCTTCTTTCTTAGGTACTAAGAGTACAGGCATAGCACAAGGACTGACATTTTCTTGAATCATTCCTTTCTTTAACAACTCGTTAACTTGTTTTTGAACTTCAGCATGTTTCTGGGGACTCATCCTGTAAGTAGGTTTCTTAAGAAGTACTGCTCTTGGGATTAGGTCAATCACGTGTTGGATATCCCGTATAGGTGGAAATCTAGGTGAAATTTCATCAGGTACGACATTTAAAAATTCAGCTAGCAATTGTTTAATTTCTGGCGGAATGGTGGTTCATTCATTTGACTCAAGCAAAAAGACCAATCCCATGGTTTGGGTTTCCGCTTTCATCACCTTGAATTGTTTATTGGCAATTAAGGACATTAGTGGCTTGGACTCATTCTTGCCTTGGTTATATTCACTAGGTGGTAATGGTGCTAGCATGATCTTCACTCTATCCATCACAAAGGAATAAGTGTTCGCATAACCATCGTATAGAGCATGGTGATCATATCGCCGGGTCTCTCCAGTAGAAGATAACAAGCATCCATGGGAACAACATCACACCATACTTCATCTTGATACTTCTTGCCAATTGAAAAAGCAACAAGGCATCGTTTAGAAACTTTTACCTCATTTCCCTTGTTGAACCATTATAATTTGTATGGATGTGGATGAACTTGAATGGATAAGTTCAGCTTTTCCACCATGTAGTTGGATACTACATTCTCACAACTTCCATTATCAATGATTACATCACATACTTTGCCTTGGGTAGTACAGTGGGTATGGAAAATATTATGACATAGCCATGACTCCTCTTTCGCTTGCGCTGTGTGCAAGCTTTGTCTGATCACCAGTGTTTCACCATGGTCAGCGGGCATGACTTCTTCATCAAATATGGGCTTATCTTCTTCTTCATATCTTTATAAGCTTCTCCTTCAATAATGGTGACAACCTTGGAGTTTGGACATTCTGAAGCAATGTGGCCGAAACCTTGGCATTTAAAGCACTTAGGTGCTTTGGAGCTAGATTCTCCAGTAGCTTTAGGTGGAGGCTTGCTTAAAGAACTGGGTTGCTAAACTGGAGTCCTACGGACATCAAAAGGATTCTTGGTAGAGAAAGAAGGTTGGTAAAAAGGTCTTCTAGGTAACTATTTCTCAACATGGATGGCTAGACGAATGATGTCATCTAAAGTCTAGTATTATTGAAGCTGGACCTGATGGGCAATGTTAGTGTTCAACCCTCCAAGGTAGCGAGCTAATGTTTGCTCCTCATTTTCTTGGATATCACATTTCATCATGAGCTTTTCAAATTCTCTAGTATATTCCTCTACAGACAAAGTCTTTTGGTAGAGATTATGTAGTTGAAGAAAATAATCTTGATAATAATGTTAAGGTAGGAACTTACTTGTGAGCTCACGTCACATCTTTTCCCACATTTAAATCTTGCTTTTCCCTTCACGCTCACGCTTTCTCTTAAGATTTTCTCACCATATGGAAGCATGCTTCTTAAGCTTAATGGCAATAATTTTAACTTTTTGGTCCTCTGGCACCTCTTTATATTCGAAGACTCGCTCAATTGTTTGGAGCCACTCTATGAACTCGTCTGGTTAGAGCTTCCCTTCAAAATCTGGAATGTCCACTTTGATATCACTGTTGTGGACTATCGGTCTTCGAGGTTGATGATTGTCGGCTGATGAAGTATCGCTACTATCTGAATCATCTTCTATTTACCTTCCTTGTGCATCCAACTAGGCTCATTGAACATTCACGATCTCTTGTAATAATTGAACTTGTCATCTCAATTCTTCTATCTCAACTTCGTGCACAGATCTTCGTCTTAGAGGCATATTGTAGGTTAGTGAAAACAAAGGGTATGGCTTAAAGATGATATTAGGAATTAAGTTTAAAAGTTAGGGTCAAAATAAAATTTTAAAAAATTTAGGGCTTGGGTGTAATTTTAGGAAATCAAGGGGTTAATTTATAATTTTAAAAAGCTTAGGGTTTAAAATGTAATTAAAAAAATATGCTAATAAGGTGATGACGTGGTAGTTAAGGACACATGGCATATGATGGTTGAATGATGAGGTGATGACTGGACAAAGGGCTGACATGGATGATGATGTGGTGAAAGTAACACGTGGCAGATTGTGGTTGGATGGCATGGCAATAACTAGGCAATTATGTTGACTGCGTGATGATGTGGCGAATATGACATGTGGCACGTTATATGTCATTGATGTGTCACTGACTGGACACCTCAGTGCTGACATGGTTGTCTTCAACCTCTGGTTGGCACGTGCGGCATGTGGTCTTCCGACGGTGGCGCGTGGGAGCGTTTACTATACCTTCCGGAGATAGAACTTTTCAATCCAAGGTTTTTTGACCTCCTGAACATGGTGGGGACGTCTTTTTGGCTGAAAAATGACCAAAACTATGAATTTCGAAGGTGACAATGATGGCTCTTGTCAGACTGCTTCGAAGTCTTCAACTTCAGGCTATTTTTTATACACTCCCCGTCTCTGGAACTCGGCTCTGAAACCAAAAATAGCTCAAAAATTAGAAGAGAGAAAGGACTCTTAATTGAAGAAGAGAATTTGTTATTTCTTAATGCTGAATACAATGGAATGACTCCTATTTATACTAGTTTCATAGGGGGTTATGATTTGTATTCCTAGAAGATAACTCCTAGAGGATATTATCAATTACAAGATAATTTGATTTATAAAATTATTTGATTTTTATCTAAGATTATTAGTTACAAAAAGATATTATCTTATGATCTTTATCATTCTCCATTATCTTGTGATCCTTATCACATATAAATATTAGAAATAGTTTAGATCTAATTTTTTATATCTAATGATCATAATTACTTAAAGCTTATAGAAGCTTATTTTAAGAAACTTACCTTAAAATTTTTCCTTAATTGATCTTATGGTTAGGGATAATATATTACGTAAAAGTTTAAATAAAAAGTGTTCATGAATAAGACATCTTATGTTTGGTTGATATCTTAAAACATTTGTTGAAGGTCCAACTTAGTTTGTCCACTAAAGTCTATAATTTAGACCAATTCAATCTAAATTTATTATTAAAATATAAAATATTTATATTAATACCTTAATATTTTTAAATATATTTTGGAATTAAATTCAATAGTAATAATTATTTAAACTAAAATTTTTGGCTAAAATAATAAAAAAAAGGTCTTTGAATTTTATCATTTTACTTAAGCAAGCTTTTATACTTTTATTATATTCAAATAAACTCTTAACTTTTAATTTGCACCTAACTAAGTCATTAACCTTTAATTTATATTTAAATAAACCTATAATCTAAATCATTTTCATTTGAGATAAGAGTATAAAAATGGATGTAGTTATATAGTTACAATAAAAGTATAAAAATTTACTTAAAAGGTGAAATAGTTCAAAGATTCTTTTAATCGTAGATTATGTCACACTCACTATGTGGGTGAAAAATAAACATATGTAATATATACAAAAGTAATTTTATTTAATGACGTAGTTTTTTTTTAAGAGAAAGAATATATGTAAAAAGTGGTAGTTTCTTCCTAACAAAATGCTAGTGGCTAAGATTATGGTAGTTTTTTAAAAGAGTGAAAAGTTCTTCTTTTCTAAAAAATAAAATTTATAAAATAATTAAATGACATAAATACCTTTATAATATTATTATTTATTTTGTAAAATATTTATTTTTTTGTCATTATTCAACTGAGTTAGTATTATTAGACTTATTAATAACAAACTCAATCAGAGCTTTATTAATATTATAGATTTTGGCCATATGAAATTAGGTTATGACTTAAGTTTCATTTGCGTTTCATTGCACTTTTGGTGCAATGAAATTCAAGAAGCTAAAATATATTAACCTCATCGTAGGGTGCTTTTGGATTGTACCTGGCAATGTTATTTCACTTGTTGCCCTTGTAATGGGGCACTATAGGGGTAAGGATCAAGTTAAAAATTGGATCCTTATTTAGGAATTAAAATTCACATCGAACCTCTATTTTTTTTCAATAATTTTTGTTATTTATAGAAGTCTTGTAATTTATTAATTTATATAAAAATGTTATTTTTATTTTTTATTTTTTAAATTCTTTATTTACAGGCTTTTAATTATTTAATCATGTAATAGAATAAATAAATTTTTATAACTATATATAATTAGTTAATTAATTAAATTATTTAAATAAAATAATAATTTTAAATAAATTTAAATGTTAAATATTATGAAAATATATATCAAAATAATTTATTGATACATTCTTAGATTAATTTTCATTCTCACCTTACTATTATCATTGTTTTGTCATTCAAACACATCCTATCACTAATTTTAATATCATCATTATAAAGGCCTTTCTCACTGCTATAGAATTAATCTTTTTGGCACATTGTTTCTAAGCTCGTAGAGTTGGCCAATCCACCGCCTATCCAAATAGAGCCTTACAAAGATTAGCAGTCCATTATATGGGTGAAATCTTTACATATATGAGGGTATTACAAAGAATAAATCCTCCACTGCATGGTAGGAATCTCTACTAGACCTTTTTGACTCCAACGGCAGTTAGCATTGTGGTACACTAGGAATGACTTTAATTGCGTAGAGGTGTTGTATAAATACACATCTACAGTGCTTATGGCCTCCACTATATCTTACCCATGCTATTTTGTATTGTAGATACTAAATTTTGTCTAAACCTAATTTAGCAATAATTTCATCAACATATTTAATCAATTTTGGGCCTAAGGATTTTTGAAAATCATTTTTGAAATCACTAATTTCAAGCTTAATGTAGTATTATGGAAGAAGTTTTATTAAGTGATTATGAAAATATCTAAAGAAAATTTGAAAATCAATAAATAAAAAGAAAAAAATGGTTTTTAATGGGAAAAATGGAAGGTAAATTTGGAATTACTCATCCTAATTTTAATGCTTTAAACTTGTCTGTTGATTTGAGAGAGCCAAAGGCCTTCAAAGATAAGAACAAGAACAAAAAAAAAAGTAAGTATTTTGTTGGTAAAACAATAGCCCCTAGATCAATATAAAATTCAACGATTGGGCTATAATATAAGAGATGTATATCACAAAATGGAGTAAGAGAACATTTTTTTTCGATTCCACTCTCTGAAATTTGACAATAAAAAGAATTTATAAAGAGGGTAAAAACATAGAGAAAAAATTAATGAGTGTTCTTGGAAAAGTGATTTCCTTTCCATTAGCTTTTTATTTTTTTTATTTTTTGCTTTTTTTTCCTAGCATTATTCTTGATTGTGCTAGTATATGCTTAAAAGTCAATCGATTTGAATGTGGATGTACCTGTTACTAACGCAAACTTATTACTTAATTAAGTGATGCAAGGTTTTCCTTCATGCTAGCAGCATGATTGACATTCATGAACTACTTATTGGATGGAACCTATGGAACACATTGGTCTTACAAAGAAATTATAATGAGTTATAATTATTCGACCCTTATGCATCAAAACCATTTTTCTAAAAATATTACTAGTCATTGTATTGCCAAGACGGGCCGTTAGTAATGCTCAAAGACTAATATATGTTAAGCTTTCTTATATATGAAGTAAGCAATTGATCTTACAAGATAAATAGGTGCTTATTAGAGAACAAGCTCACTGAATATGTCCCATATGAGAACTTTATTTGGAATTGTAACTCAAGAATTTGTTGGAATGTTCTCAGATGCTAGTTATGTAAATAGTCCTCTAACTTGCAATACTAAAACCATCTTGTGAGGGGGTGTCTTGCTTTAACTTCATCATGAATAGACCTGGCAATTCACGTATTCATGTCATATTCATATTTTTTTCATATCATAATCATGTTTAAGATCTATTACATTTATATCAATTTTGATACGTTTAAAATTTGTATTAGATAGCTTTTTAGAATGTATTTGTGCCATGTCATGTCATGTTTTTTTTTTTTTTACTTTATGTATGTCATATTCGTGTAATTGTTTTAAATATTGCTAAGTTTAATCACGAACGAATCCCAAATGTGAAAGATGCATACAGTAAGGTGATCTTGGGCATAGAATAAAGCATACGAAGATGGATGAATGATCAAGAAAAGATTTATCACTTTAAGTAACATCAAAAATATATCTCATTTTTCTTGGCTTTGGTTAACATGATAAAGTTGTTAACCAATGCATGATAAATTTAGAAGAAAAAGTTTCTCTAAATTCAAGAGGTTAACCTATTAAAACTAACGTAGAATGATACATGAGTAGATACAGCACAGTCTTTCCAGGATATTTGGTCAAAGAACTGAATTACACGGAGAAGCTAGTTACTAAAAGGATTTTTTTCAAAGAGATCACATTTACTTTGCAACATTTAGATGGTTTGGTAGGTTGCTAGACCCCAATATGTTTAGAAATTGTAATCTGTGTTGAATAAATTAGATTATTGTTTATAATAATTGCCAACCTATTTGGGAACTTAATGGGTCACTCAAAAATCAAACTATTTTCTAGATTAAACTTGGCATTCAATTAAGTTGGAATTAATTGAATAAAAGTATAACCTTGAGGACTTAATTGAATAAATTCAATTAAGGAAAGATAAAAAAATTTTAGATTTTAGGAAATCCAAATAAAGATATCTTAATATTACATTATGGATAAACGTGTCTTCATAAGATAATGTCTAAAGTACACATGTCTTGAGATAAATTGTTCTGGCCAAATTTGGAATTGGCCAAATTGAGAAAAATTTCTCAACCTAAGTAAGTTAATTGTGACCCAAAGTCCATTTTCTTGTATGTCACTAAAGCAAACATTGCCTCAATTATGTCTAAGTCTGAGTTAAGCACTAAGAGTTAGTGTTTGACTAAAACTCTAACACTTGTTGGGTGAAAGAGTAACACTTTGGCAAGGAGTTTGATTATGAATCAAACTTTATTAAATCGAGCTGGTTGAATCCAATTGGAATTCTAATAAGCTAATTGTGGATCAAATTGTTTCCTTTCTATGGATCAGCAATGTACCTAGACATAACGTTAGATATGTTCATCCATGACATTATGAGATAGAATTATGGTTATAATAGGGAGCTTAAGGTTGAAAGTTTTTTGCCTTGACTAGGAACTTAATCTTGGAGTAAACTCCTACCCCATATCCTTTGGCAATCTAATATAGATAGTAAGGCAACTAGCTTTTGCCAACCTATTAAAGCTTAGAGGTTGGGCTAAACTATAAGACTTTGGCAAGGAAGAGTTCCTCTAGTGGTAGGAGTTTAATGTTAGTTTAAACTATACCCTATTCCCTTTAGTAGAAGCCACCCAAGGTAATTTAGAAGAATTAGAATTCTTCACTTGATAATTTGGCTAAGATATGGTTTAATGTGTAAGTCTTTAACCTGAAGGAAAAGTAAGTTTTCATAAGAAAAAAATTCGATCAAAGAGATTAAGGGTATACCAAATTCTTCACTTGAAAGAAAAAATTTGAGAGAAGGATTTGGCCATGCATTTTTTGTATTATGATTGGTGCACCTTGTGGCCATCACTTTTCTTTTCCATTCATTTTCTATGGTTTTACATAAAATTTGGTCTTGGAACAATTAAAGAAAAAAAATTAAATTTTTTATTATGATCAAGATATTAGTCCACTAGCATGAGTAAATTTTCAAGCCTTGAGAAAGCTCTAGTGGTTGTTCCTGTGGATCACCAGTAGAGGTAACACACTTAGTTTGTTGATGACCTTGGAGAAATATCTCAAAGTTACCATGTCATTGTAGTGTTCATGCAGGGAATGATAAACTCAAAGTTACAAGTCTTTGAGTAGGTATGATCATGAATTAAATGTGATAAAATTTTTAATTGTTGATCCAACCACATGTAAGGCTCTACCTAAAGATCTTGAAAAAAATCCAAGTATTTGCATGTTTTTATTTCTATTGTGTTTGCTTTTATTTATTATTGTATGCCTATATTAGTATGCATGAGCATGAGATTTCCTAACAAATTGTGGGGAAGATGAAAGGCTAATCATTTCTTCCTTTAATTATATTCTAATCTAGATACATCATGAAAAGAAAGCCTCAATCCTATTAGTTTTTGCTTACTTTCATGTCTTCCTAATGTTTATTTTCATTTTGCATTTGGGAAACAATAGGTCAATGAAATCTTGTTTTTAGGATTGGCTTAAATACAAGATTCCTTAGATATATGTGAGACCTAAATTTGTTTGTGCTTCATGTAGGACTACTTAGTTCCAAATTTTGGTAGCCCATTGAACAAGCCAAAATACCAAAATGCTTGTAAAAATTCTTTGTTGAAAACTGAACAAATATTAGCTAATGGTTCTTTGGTTGGTTTATTTTCCATCTGAAAATAAGGATGGCAAAATGATGCAAACTTTAGGGAAGAAATAAGCTAAAATCTTTCAAAACTCTCTTGCTTTCAACATGTTTTGTTGTTAAAAGTGTTTTCAAAACAATTTTCAAAAAAAATGAGTTTTTCTTTCAGGAGGATGCAAATTTCCAAAAGAAAAGATGTTTGAAAATCAATTTGATTTACAAAAATTTCTTTTCCAAACCCTTTCAAAAAATGTTTTTATTTTATTCTTCTCAAAATCACTAGATTTGTAGCAAAAATTTTATTTTAATATCCTCTTTTTTTGATCAAAGTCTATTTTTCTAATAAAGTACTTAAATTCACATCCATAGGATTTGGGTTCCCTTAAATTACAAGGTTTAAAATAACCATTCTCATAATTAAGTATACCCCTTTGAGTCGTCCATGTTATTTTATTTATTTATTATGCATACACTATGTTTTTAATTACTTATTTTTCTTTAAATTTACTTTTTTATTTACATTTTTGCATTTTACTTCTCTAGTAAATTTATATTCTTACAATATACTTTTCCTGTAATATAAAGAAGATATTTTTGTTAAAATGGAAGAGAACAATATGGCTTGGTAAAATTTCTTTGGCGTCTTCGCTGGGCATAGGGGATTTTACCGTAAGCATTTTACCATCGACTATCACTTGGGTATTTTATAGTAGTGGATGGATCTTCAAGGGAAAAAAATAATTTCCTAAAGTTTTTAACTTGGTTTTAACATAGACTACAAACATTGTCATTTAATGAAACTAAATTAATTTTAAGATCTCCTTAAAAGATTATTTTTAATATGTAGCCAACCACACTTAGCCAAAAAAAAAAGATTGGTGGCAATTTTTTCACATTAGATGTTTTGCAAAACCCTTTTTTTTAAACATCTTACCTATCATCCCCATAAAATGATGAGGTACTCGCAAGATCGTTAAGACAGTTTGATGACTACATTGGGGACATTTTAAAAAGATTCAAACCAAAGATTAATCATATATGGTCTTAAAGTTGAATTTTATGGTTTTAATCTTTATTTAAATATAATTCTTATTTTTATGAGAAAAAGATTTTTTTTAGGAAAAAGCAAAAATTTTCAAGAAATTCGTTTGCATTCATAATCATTCTTTTATGCATGATATTTGTTTATTATTTTGCACTATTTGCTCAATAAATTGTTGGGGCGTTTAAGATATGGATTATTGAATAGATGATTAAAGTGTTACTTGTTCCTTTGCACATACCTAAAACATGCATTGCATGTGAGCTTTTTCCAATTCTCTTAATCCTTTAAAAAGGGTAAAATACCTATTCTCTTATGAGTTGATAAGCTCTACATAAGCGAGTGAAACATTTGTACCGTGTAGATTACATAGACTTTCATGAGGTGATAACCTCATAAGCCTAGGAAATACTCTTGCCTAAGCCAAACATTTATAGCTTAAAGCCTATAATGTGTCAAGATCAAGGTGCCTTACAAGTCCTAGTGGATGACAATGAAGAGAAATTTGAGAGAACCTTTAGATTTAAGTCAGTCCTAGCCTTATTAATGAACCATAAAAGAACCAATGAAGGTAAAGTTATGTCCAAATTTTTGGAAGTCATCGCACTAAAGAACATTGTCATAACATACCCCGATGCCAATCCCGCTACATAAGAGTAGGAAAACACTTTATGTTCATCTTAGGGCCCCAGCCATTAGAACAAATTGCTTATCTAAACTTCCAGTAAAGGTATGACGAGATGTTTGGAAAATAGAAGTTGCCATCAATCTTTTTTGGGCTAGGTATGATCAAACACCTATTAAAACCATTCACTTAAGGGTTATGAAACATAAAATGATTAATTTTACAATCTATGTAACCTAGAGATTTATCAATTATCAGACTCAAAAGTTAGTTACAACATAAGCAAGGATTTAATTCCTTTCATGATGCCTGAAAATCGATACCAACTAGTCATATGTATCTGAATTTGATTTCTTTGGTTTTAGATATTCAAATATTCAACCATAATCCCCAATTATCACAAAAAACACATATAGCAAATAAAATTAAAAACTTTTATCCTGTAACTCATATCGAGTATCCATGAGAGCAACCAAATGTTGGTTTGGGACTAACTTAAGTTCACATCTTGACTTGAAGCAAAAACATTGTGAAAAAGAAAATTTTAGAACAACATTAACTCAAAAATAATTCCAAAATAAGTAAAGAATTCAAATTTATTACAAAATAGGATAATTTTTCTAAAAATTTATGAAAATTGATAGAAACACTCAATTGAATAAAATGAAAATGTGAAAACAAAGCTTAAATCAAATTTTATTAAATTTTTATTAAATTGTGAGCCTTGAAGTGAGCCCTTGAGGACATATCACTTGACATTCCTAAGCCTATGGACTCCCAAAACAACACCAATGAAATCAATCTTGGGGTACTCAAATGCCTCAGAATTCTTGAAATAAAAATTTGGAGAAACCCAAAAACAAAATAAATAGTTTTGATAGTCAGAGCTTCCCAAATTTGTTTTAGACTATTTTGGATATGAAAAGTTATAGACTAAAATTTTTAAAAAAGCTAACTCAATATACTTTTTATGAAAAATAGTGAAAACAATCCTAGAAAATCATTTTAGGGGTTTAAAACATTATTTAAATCGGACATCACTACATTGCACAAAATGTCTAAATAACATATAATGGAAAAATCATTCTCGATTCATCCGACATTGCCTTCGGTCTAACCAAATATGATTGGAAAGAATATTTAACCGATTTTATCAAAAAAATAAAAGAAAAAAATCAAGAAAAATGGTTTACTAGGTCAAAAAGCATGCTTTACAACATAATTGCTAAAACAAAGTGTCCAAACAGCTCGTGTTATGAAATTTTTTGCCGACTTATTTGAATACAAAAATGAGCTTTCAAAAGCTTATTACACAGTTCATTCAATGAAAATGACACTGAAAGTACTAAAAAAATCAGAAAAATCATTTGCGTAGACAAAATATTTCTTTTTCTAATTCTGCTATTTGGAAAAATATAGTAATTTAAAATAATGATACTTTAGTGCGAACACTTATGCCTAGTATCTTGGACCAACTTTTGGACATCCGAATATTTGGGAGTTAAGCATTCGACCTTCCTAATATAACACACTAATGACTTCAAGACCATAGCTAAACATCACAAAGAAGTTAAAAAATTTGAAACCGAAAGTGCAATAGTGCGACATTAGAATTTTTCACTTTGATTACTTTCATTATTTCTTTGATTCTTCTAAACAATTAAAAGGTACACCAATACTTTTTATTTGATTGCTAGAACAACAACTAAATAACACCTAAACATTCATGTTAATCACATATAAGCAACACTAAAAGACTCCCAATAAGGCTCCATAAGTTCAAGCTCAAAATCTAACTAAACACATCTTGAACACATTTTTTTTAGCTCAAAATCAGCTTAAAATCAAGGTTTCTTTTATTAAATTTCTCCAAATCTTCCTTAAGGGAACTTATTGAAAACTAAGCCTTGACTTAATGATGGATTGAATGAGCTAGGACTTATAATACTTGGAGGATTTTTTTTTTTTTTTTGTGACAAACAAGTTTTAAGCACACAAAACAAATATTTTAACAAACTTTCCTAAACTAGTCAACACACAACACAAACAAATAAAGAAAACAAGATCAAGCATCCATAAATTCAATATGGTTGAACTGAACGTGCTTCTTTAGCATCAATTTCAACACAATTTCTCATTATTCTTAATTGAAATGCATTTGATCAAGCATAATCATGATTCTAAGGCATAATCATCAATGAAGATCAAGATTTCAACATAAATTATGAGTAAAATTTAGATCTAATTTCAACATGTAATTTCATCAAATTAATTTCAAATTTCAGCTCACACATGCTAGATCTACCCTTCTTTTCATGGACAACCATCATGGACTAGATCCCATGTCCCTATTAGAGACATACCCTGTGCAATACACGTAAAGTTCATTTAGCACCTTTACACCTATGGTTACAACATCCAAAAAAATAGGGAATCCATTTATAATAGCTAACAAAAATACGTACAAAACACCACTCTGATCACTCCTTTCTTATAAGATGATAAAGCTACCGCAACTGCCATGATTGTTACACCCCATTTTAAGAACCATTCCAACTCTTACAGATTCAATATCCTTAACCACCATATTGATACCCTTGATAGCACATAATTTCCAGTTTTTCATCATACCACCCTATTGGTGATAAAACAATGCATTAACCCGAACACTATATTAATATCTTTAAGAATTTTGACTAGCACCTTTCTGCCACGTGGATTATTCCCTTTGTAACGGACACCAGCTATCATATCGGATATCCCCTGAACCGTCTCATTTAAAGTTGAGAAAATCTCCTCGCAACTTAATGATTCAGGATCCTAATCGCAAACTTGCCTATTCTTCATGTCTCACTAGAGATACTCGATCGCCTTGCAAATGACATGTGGCAACCCAGCACTTATCCTTAAAGGTATAAATACTCTAGTGGACACAGAACCCAGGTAAGACCTCTAGATCTCTACTATCACTCTATTTATTTTTCAACTAAATATTGACTATGGTATCGGAGTGCATCTCGAAGGTCCAATCTCTAATGCCCTTTGACTCTTCCTTCCTCCCTTGCAAGTGCTTAGTTCATTATTGTTGGTCATCACCAGAAAAAGACATCGACAAGTCAAATTAATTTTATGTTATCTAATTATATGGTAGTTTAATTCGTTGATTTTCAATTTGGTTAAATTCAATGATTTCTTATATATGATTAAAATTTTTTATACCAATAATTTTGCTCAAAAATGAAACAATTGAAAAAGAAAAGAGAGAGATAAAGGCATGTAATTTAAGTTTTTGCAAATTAACAATTTGATAATCATGCTTTTTTTTTTAAGAAATTTAGCTATACATGTTTCTTCATTAATAAAATTTAGTTGCAATTGCACCCCTTAATAGGCGTAAATGTAATTGCATGCAAAGTCATATATATATATATATATATATATATATATATATATATATTCATTTAAAATTTAATACTTCCAAATTTAAAAGTTTTAAAACGGATGATGAATTAATGAGACAAAAGATTTTAGCCCTACAGCATAATCCCAAACTCAATTAAATTCCATATATTATCTCAAGAAAGAAGAAGGAAGGGAAAAAAAAATCTGTAGGTACTATAGCTCAAAGTTTATAATTCATACAAAAAAATTCGAAGATCGTTACCATGTATCAAGCAATGAATTGAAGTTTTTGTATTTTACAATGCTTAAGTATTCATGGTTAAATTTAATTCTGCTAGAATTGAACAAAGTTTATAAAATATTTTAAAATTATGTATGTCCAATCCTCGTAATAATACATAAATATTAATATTTAAAAAATTTTTAATATTTTGAATAATGAAACGGATTTTTTTGAATCAAATAGGTCAAGTTGAAATGGATTTTGAGTAAGTAAACTTTAACCAGACTCAATACATCCATCAATAGATCTACTTCGTATCAAATCATTTTATTAATTCAATTATTTTCTTATAGGTAACTTAAACGGAGATACATACAACTCAATTATTTAAATATGTTTGTAAAATTAAAGAAAAAATCATTATAAACATATATACATACATAC
>JBBYHM010384138.1:1221-11538 GCA_038381775.1 Adansonia rubrostipa
TTTATCTCATTATTTATCTGCATGTGTATTAATCTACACTTAGATAAAACTGAAAATAAAGTTGAGATAGAAGATTTAATGATTTATTATATACTTAAGCTGGTAAAATTAATAAAATGAAATCAATTTCAACTTTGTCAACATTGATGATGATTATTTATTTTATTGTTCACTTCTCTTTTCATTATATTTAATATTTAATTGACAAATATTTAAGTTTTTAAAAATGTTTGAATTAATTTTAGTCATCTATTTATATAATTTAAATTGTTTTATACTCGTATAATTTCAATATTCTTACAAGTGAGAAATACAAAACATGATTGACATTTTGATAAAATTATTTTTACAATATTTGATTATAAAGTAAAAAAGAGAGATTAGAAAAAATTTGTTAATTAGCTTTTGTTTTATTAAATATTATTTTATAATAATTTAACTATTCTTATTTTTAGTATTGAATTTGGGTATTATAGTTTTATAATTAGGTCAATCTTCGGTTTGAATTGTTTCAAATTCAAGTAATTTCATGTTTAAGTAATTTTATGTTAAGATCATTTCTAATTTAGGTTATCTTGGGTTCAAATCATTATAGTTTTAGATTATTTCAGGTTTAAATCATTTTAGGTTAAGAATTTTTCAAATTCGAGTTCGAACAAATTCAAATTTGAATATTTTGAAGGGAATTTCTAGGTTTGGTTCATTTCACACCTTTAATTCTTGGTTAGGGAAACAAAAAAAATTATTTATTTATTTTTAAGTTATTGCTATTTAAATTTGGGATGATAGTGAGTACGGCATTTATGGATATACACTCAGTAGCAAATTTAAGATGGCTGAGTACTAACTCAATTGATATAGTGCTATTGATATATTTTTATAGATCATGGGTTCGAGAGAGCTTGGTTACATATTGTCATCCTCGGGTGAGTTAATTAGATAGGGTCAAGGAGTATTATGGGTAGATGAAGAATACAAAAAAAAATCCGTTCTTTAAACCGGATTATAAGTAATAAATCTTTTAAATATTTTTGCATTATTTTTAATATATATCACTTATAATTAAAAAAGTATTTATTAAAATTTATAAATAAATATGATATTTACTTTTGAATTTATTATTTTAATTTTGGTTAACAAAATAGAAAACATTATTGAATTTTATTTTTTTATTTGGGCTAGTTTTTTGTAGTGAATATCAATACCATTTTTAACCAAATAAATGATTTAATCAAACTTTAATGTAATATTACTAATTAGATTCAAGGTGAAGAGTAATGTGATATGGAATGTTTCATTTTTATTTTCAATTATTAAAGAGTTCAAACTTTAACAATCTTAAATGAAAAAATTAATCAAGTTCCAGTATGGATACCTTAAAGTTGGCATGCATCTTAGACATTGTCACTCCAATTTAAATCATTAAACTTTTCTATACTCTTTATGGTCAATAATTACCTTTTTCTTTATTTTATTTTGTTTTTTTTACAAGATTAAAATTTGAATTATAAAATAAAAAATTCTTTTTTTATCAATTAAATTATTCCTTTTTGTTTTTTAGAATTCGAATTAATGGAATCGCTTTGTTGCTTATTTCAAGGATGATGATTGTTGGATTCCTTGAAAACATAGAGGGAACCAAGAAAAAAAATGTAATGATTGTTGTTAATTATGACAGTAATATTCTTGCCAATATCAAGAAATGGAATTCCTTAATAAGCGTATAGCTCGTTATTCATACATTATTTTTTGGGTATAATCTCTCTCAAATTTATTGAAAAATCCAATGTAGTTTATATAAATATAACCTCAAAAGATTTGTGTGTAGAAAAACAGGACTGGGGCGAATCTAAATTTCAATTCATTTTATTAAAAAAAAATAATTTTGGGACCAAAGTTTTAAATTTTATAACTGTACGTTCATTATTTTCAGAAATATTAGCTTTTTAATTTTACATGCATTGCATGCAATTTTATGTATTTAATTTTTTTAATTTATTAAATAATATATATTTTTGGTGTAAATAATAAATTGATTGATAATAATTTAGAGAATAACTTAGTTTTAAAAAGTTTTGTGATGAACTTGTTTTAAATAGATTGAATTTATAATGCATAGAAATTTGCTTAGACAAAAAAAAAAAAAACTAATAAGTATAAGAAATGTGAAACCATATTAAAAAAGGAATAGCTTACTAGAAAGTAAAAAACCTTTGTTGTGAATTTTTTTTATAACTATTGAATTTATAATCTAAAATGTGTCCAAGAATAAGATATAAAAAAATTTTGTGATAGTGAATGGAAAATTAAATTCATTTGACGAAAAAAATAAGAAGAAAAAACAATTATTAAATATTAAAAGATAAAAAATTATTAACAAAGTATTATTCAATATTTAATGTTTTGTGAAAATCACAGTTAAACCTTCTATTTTATATTAAGAAGTCTTAGTTATAATTAATATTTAAGTGCAATAGTAATTAAGTAATAATTATTATAAGACTATAAGTACTAACTTTAGATATATATATAAATATATATATATATATATATATATACATATTTGTGTTAACCAATAATTAAATTTAAACAAATGTAATTATCAAAATCTTATTTCAACAGCATATTTTGTAAAAAAAATTTTAAAAAATATAATCTTGATCTTATAGTATATAATATAATAAAATATTATTTGGATGGTTATTAAATAATATAATAAACAATAATAGATGTTATCATTTAATAAATGTATTTTAATCAAATTAAACTTTTTACTTACAAATTAGATAAATATTATTAATAATTAAAATATTTATAATGGTAATATAGAAATATAGTAAGCAATAACGACTATTTTCGTGAGTTTAAAAGATTTTTCACATTCATATTTTTATATTTATTATAGATTAGTGTCTACTATAACATATGAATATTTGTTATTCATTCATTTTTTTTATCTTATAATTGAAGATTTCACAAATAAATAAATTTAATAAAATACATTAACTGATTTTACATTAACATATAAAATTTATTCCGTTTATAAATTTTATTCAATTAATATAAAGCTTTTTATTTTAATTTTAATTTCAAATTAATACTATAAAGAAAAAAATTCAACATAAACGTTAACTTTTTTTTTTATTTTAGAATTTTAAAAATAAAGCAAATCAATGTAAATTTAATTTTTATTTATAATTTATTATAAAATAAATCTATTTAGCAAAAATTTTTTAAATGAAATTAAACTCTTTACTTGTAAATTAGATAAAAATGATCAAGAAATTTGTTTCAACAAGTATTTTAATGAAATTATTATTTTTTATTTATCGATTGGCTAAATTTTATCAAGAGCAAAATATATTTTCAATGGCTTTTTATAAATATAGTGAACAATAATGATTATTTTTGTAAATTCAAAAATTCTCTACATTGTAAGAACATTCATCAAACAAAGTCGAAACACTCATTAATTTTGGCTAAAAGAATAAAAAATTCATAAATTTTATCATTTTTTCTAGGTAAGTCCTTAGACTTTTTGGTTAAAATATTAAAAAAATCCTTAAACTTTACCACTTTATTTAGATAAGCTCTTAAGTTTTTATGAAATAAGCCCTTATCCTTTGATTTTGTATCTAAATAAGCCTTGTTTCAAATGGAAAGTTAATTTATGTTTAGAACTGTCCATGGCCCGTGCTATTCACTCGAACTTTGGACATAGCATTTCCCAATTCAAGTCGGCCTGAATTATTATTTAATAAAATACTTTATTTAAATTTAATTATAACACTATATATTAATAGAAAATAGTTTTTTAATTTTTTATTAATTTATAAACAACAATTTAGGTTTTTACACTAAGCTCGATTTAAGCTTGAGCAAAAAATCTAAAAATTTTCAATCATAGCTTGATCCATGGATAACTTTAAAGGTATATTTCGGTTTAAATTTAAAAAAAAAAAAGGCTTTCTTGGGTACAAGTTAATAGTTAAGGGCTTATTTAAATATAAATAAAATGTTGAGAGCTTATTTAGGTATAATAAAAGTATAAGGGCTTATTTAAATAAGAGGTAAATTTTAAGGGCTTTTTTATTGTTATTTTAACCTAGTTTTATTCCACAAATAAGCTTTTAACCTTTAGTTTATACTAAAATAAGTTTATCTTTAATTTGAATTAAAATAAGCCTTCAAATTTTAATTTGTATCTAAATAAATCTTTAACATAAATTCATCATTGATGTAAAATATGAGCTTATTTAAGTATAAATTTAAGGATAAAGACTTACTTAGCAAAATATGTATAGTACTAATTTTAAGATAAAATGAAACGAAACCAATATTCTAACATCTTGGTTTTTGTACCAATCACACTAGCTATATGGTATGTACTGATCAAAACTGGTTAGTACTAATATGTACCTACTTCTTTTTGCATTCAAAGTGGCCTTTTTTTTAGATGCATACTAATTGTGCACACTTAAGAATCATCTTTTCCTATTCTTTTTGCAATGGTTTAAGGATTTGATTATTTCTGCCAACATAGTCATTGCCACATTTATCTGTTCTCGACCTAGTCAATGAAATCTATCATTGCAATCTTTACATTTCCTAGAACTTTAAAAAATATCGCTATTCCATAGATAGCCAAAGCCATCAAGCTCACGCTTTTGTTATCTTCATAGTGTTCAATGATCCAAGCTCATGCTTTTGTTATTTTTCGTCCTTTTGTTTTTCTACAACATCTGACGAATTGGTCCCAATTATTTAAACATGCTTTCTACGACATTTTTTATTCTAAAATATCTTGTTAGGGTTTGGACTGCTAAAGTGCAATAGTATAAAGTATTTTCAGTTGCTGGGACCATATTTTTGTTATTAAATACAAAAAATCTGCATGATAGATTCATAATTGTATTATAACTCTCATCAAGTTTTTATCTACTTTGAGTGGGACGAGTAATTAAAGGAAATCCAGATCATGCTTAATCCATTAGAAAAACATGTAAATTATAAAAATCATGTAGTGGAAAAATAAAAGGAAAAAAAATATTGGATTTCAACTCAAGATCAACTTATGTGTTTATAATTGATCTTTCTATTTAAGGAAAAAGTAAGATGCCAAAACTTTATGCCCGAAATTATAGTATTGTTCAAAGCCTAAATTAAAAAAATCAACCATTTATGATCCTCTAGTATTTCATCACGAAAAAGCCTTGAATTTCTTTATTTATTATTTTAATGCAAAATTTTTTCAAATTTCCTATTATCTTTTAATTTTAAAGAATGTTTTTCTAAGAAAGAAATGAATGGTTCATGTATCAAGTAAATAATGATTAGGAAAAATAAATCAACTAATTAATTTTATATATCATGTAAGAAAAATACTTATATATCAAATAAAACAAACTAGCTAATCATACAAGATGAGTATTATCGTAATGTGTCAAACGCAAATCTCACTTTGGTTTATAGTTAGACTCAGTTGTCAAAGCATATTGGTTGCCAAAATTTTTCACATAGCTGCCACGAAATAGCCAAGAAATTGGGACTCGCCACCAATTTTTTTTGGGGTAGGTGTGATTAGTCTTGTGGGCACCCCACTTTTTGTCTAGGTCAAGTTACAAGGCATCAGAGGTCATTATTCGAGATGTCATCAAGGTCATTTAAGTAAGCACGGGTTAGTCATCCATCATTCTTAGCTAAGATTAGGTGTCTGGGGAGCTGAAGGTGCGTAAAATTAACATTTTTCATGTATGTATCAATATAGAGCCTTGGTGTATCAATATAGGGCCTCCAAATCAGTAAAAAGCCAAATTTCACATGTAGTATCAATACAAGTGTTGGTGTATCATTACCATAGCTTGTGGCATCGATACTTGGCCTATGGTATTGATACTAAGTTATGTCATAGGTTAAAGTCGAATTTTTATCAGCCAGTATTGATACAAGGAGTGAAGTTATCGATATCAAACTCCAGGTATTGATTATAGCTTCATTGTATTAATACTTAGAGCAAAAATTTGCTCCAAGATTTGATACAAAGCACATTGTATTGATACATAGGCAAAATTTGCCTAGTTTGTGTCTTCACCTTTTTGCACTATGCCATTAAAGCATGAACTTGTTCATGACCTTGGCTTAAAAGTCATACAAAATTAGAACTAACTTCCTAAAATTCATATGGACCACATTTTTGGGCTTTAAATATTGGTTATAACATTTTTGAACGGTTTATTAAGCTTGTTATAAGGGCATTTCATGCTATAATGTGGATTAATGAAGGGCAAGCTTGACCTTGCTCACTATATCAACTCTTGCATGGTTCATTACTACTAACAAGGCTATACATTGTCATGACATGGCTCAGATATGAATCTTGACTAGCGCGACTTAAAAGGCAAGTTTACCCCTCGTTCCTATATAAATCTCCATATCATTATTCTTTTATTTTTATGGATCATATCATTGTTATTTTTTTTGCATTTAGGGACAAGTCATTGAGA
Organism: Adansonia rubrostipa; assembly: GCA_038381775.1. NCBI lineage: Eukaryota > Viridiplantae > Streptophyta > Magnoliopsida > Malvales > Malvaceae > Adansonia > Adansonia rubrostipa. The sequence continues at coordinate 7,725 of JBBYHM010384138.1, forward strand.
TGAATTGCTCACTCGACTTACCCTAAAATAGTCGTTATGAAATAACCATTTTTTTGGAGTTGCCACCAATTTATTTTGGCTAGATGAGATTTATCACTTACCGAAGTTTATATTGAGGGTTACTAAACCCTAAACCAACTCAAAAGTTTGCATTTATACTAGAATCATATAAAAGGGTTTAGGAGTCGTTACAATTATAAATCAGGATTGGGCCTCTTGTGATGCCTGACAGTTGGTACCTTATTAACCATCGATTAATTTAAAATTTAATTTTTATTCGGTTGCAATGTTCAACATTTAATTATAATTGCCACATGTGAAAGTTTTTATAAAATAAATTTATTATTCTGTATGAGAAAATTAGATTTTTAATATTTTTTAAAAAATCAAAATATTTTTCATACTCAACAGGATGATCGATAGAACACAAAAGGTTAGAATCTCTTCCATACCTCACTGTAAGTTAGAGGAATATGAAGGGTTCTATTTTAATAATCAAAATCTCTTACGTATCCTACTAGATGATTGGAGTGATATGTAAAGGTTTTACTTTTATAAAATTTGAAAAATATCGATTTTTACTTTTAAAAGGATATCTCGTTGTTAAAATAATCCATAAAACCCCTTTCCTATGCTAAGATAAATTTTACATATTATTTTAACATCATAGACATTGCCTTAATTTTTAAAAATTCTAATTTTATTTAAGTAATAAGATAAAAATTTCTTATGACCCTATTTAGACGAAATATACTAAACTTGACTCTAGGGATCCTAATTTGGTCAAAATGACTAAAATGTCCCCTAAAGTACACCTTTAATGTAAAAGTATTCTAGTGACCCTAAATGACTCAATTTTAATATAAATTAATGAAATGTCCCTAAGGTGTACCTTTAACATATAAGTATCCTGGTACCCTAAAAGAATATATAATTTTAGAGATGAACGAACCTATTCCTACCATACACGTTCGACATATAAGTATCCCAGTGATCACGTAGGATGAAAATTACAAAAATATCTATAAGGTGTGGTGTACCTTTGACATATAAGTATCCTGGTAACCCTTAATGACTCAATAATTTTATAGATGAATGAACCTATTCCTATTGTACACTTTTGACATATAAGTATCCCAATGATCACATAGGATTCGATTCTAAAAAATTACTAAAATACTCTTGAGGTGTACCTTTGACATAAAAGTATCCTGGTACCTTAAAGGACTCGATAGTGGTATGAAATGATAATTATAACCTCTATTAATTTCGACATAAAAATGACCTAAAATGCAAAAATTGCTAATAGGCCCCTTAACATTTCAAAATTACATTTCGTGCCCCCATAAAAAAACCAAAGGAATACGAAAAGTTTTAATATTTTATACACCCTTATGGAGGACTAGAGGAATGCTAGAAATATTCTAAAATGGAATTTTATATAGGAAAAGACGATTTTGATCTCAAACACAAGGTTTTCTTAATGAATTATAAACTTCGAAACTTTGTAATTTGGTCACTACATAAAATAAATAACAAAAACAAATTTCAAATATGCCAAAATCAACATGAAACATATACCAAATGTCATCAAAAGCATTCAGCCATACATCCTTAACCTTGGAAAAATTTCTTTCAATTTCTACAAACAAATTCATAGACTTTTCTAATGTTACAAAATGGTCCCTGTATAACATAAATAATCAAATATCAAACACATAAAATTAACACAAAAAACATATCAAACATCATCACAAGCACTCGTCCAAAACCTTTGGTCTTGGAACAAATTTTCTATATTTGCAAATAAGCCTTTAAACTTTCTAAAATTACAAACTAACCTAATAAATATTAAAACACATAAAACATGATAACATATACATGAAAACACCCTTAATAATTCCTCCATAGATTCGGCTAAAGCATATATGGCCTTGAAAAAAATTTGCAACTTTTGCAATTTAGTCCTTATATTTTTTGTAATTACAAAATTACCTAAAAAAAAATCAAAACATCACAAAATTATCAAGATAAGATTTAGCCAAGCTTGGAATCACCCTTCCAAGGTCTTCAAAAATTTGGAAAAAATATTTTTAGGCCTTTATAAGTTTCAAATATTACAAAATAGTCCAAAATATTATAAAATCAAGCCTGAAAAATTATTCAAGGACTCCAATCATTTTCAGCCAGCATGAAAAATAATCAAAAACATTTTTCTTCATCACCTATTTTCATGAATATCAATATACATGTATGTCATAATTATTACCTAGTTTAAAAATGCATAAAAACATAATAAATAATAAATAAATCAACATAAATCAACAAGAAAAATATTAAGAAAAATAGCACAAAAATACATGCATCAGAATAATATTATTTCTATAAACAAACACAAATTTTGATAATAAGAATCAACTTGTTACCAGTAAAAATTAAATAAAAACAAAATCAAGAAACTTTATTCAAAGCCATCATACTTGGCCTTTCAACATGGATGAAAATCCATGAGCACAAGCATGATTTTGGCTCACTAAAAGAAGAAAAAAAATGAAAGTAAAAAAACTAAAAATGTTTCTAAGTATCTTTACCTTAAAAAACTTGAAAAATTAAGAACATTAGGTATTTTTTAGTGTTTGGTATAGGAAGGATAAAGATCCTTCATGAAAAGTTTCTCCCCTTATTTAAAGAAGGAGAATCGGCCAAAACTTGAAAGAAAATGACTTGGCCAAATGGCCAAGAGTTTTCCACCAATTTTTATAATTTTCTTTTATTATTTATTATTTATTAATTTATTAATTCTTTATTTTTGATAAGATTTTAATTAATGAATTTGTGATTTTGCATGATGATGTCATGCATGGCATCATCATCTAGAAATATGAAAATGAAAAAAATCTAATTTGAATAAGAACAAATTATAGGGAGTAAATTGTAACAAATTAAAAATTATGTATTCAAAGAATAAAAATTTATATAAAAAATTTAATTCAAAATATAATTAAAATAAGCTTATTGGGCTTGTTAGAAAATAAACATGGGCTCATTAGGCTTTTCAAAAAAATTAATGGGTTTGAAGGCCCATGAAATAAAAAATAAATTTTGGCATATTAAAAATAAAATTAATAAAATTTCCATATAAGAATTCAAAAAGAAATTTTTGAGAAATTTATATGCAAGAAAAAGGTAACTAAAAATTTTAAACTCGTAAAATTTTTTGAGAAAAACCTTTATGGAAAAAATTGTTATTTAAAAAAAATATAAAACTCATAAAATAAAATAAATTTTTATTTAATATGAATTTAATGAAGGTGTTAGAAGAATTTTAAAAATTAAAAAATTAAAAAAATCCTACCAAAAAGTTTTGTAGAGTAGAAAACTCCGTGTCTTGAAAACAAGAAAATTTTAAAAAATATATTCAAATTTTATAAAAATGATTTTGGTTCAATATATTAATCAAAATATTAATTTATAAAATGATAAAGATGAAAATCTGAAATTCGGAATAAATTTTATTTATAGGCGCCAAATTTTATCAAAGCCTTTTTTCTAGTAGTCCCAATTATCTGAGACCAGGAACATAGTTGTAAACCCGTTAGGGTTCAACTTTTGCCTGGTGTACTTTTCACTTTTAGGACTAATTTAGTCATCCCTAAATGGTCGTATTGGCACCTGATAGAAAAGTGCCATTTTGAGGGTCAATCTCAGATAAAAAAGATGAATATTCAAGAGACGTTTTTGTTTTTAAATATTTTCTTGTCAAATTTTGAAATTCATTTTTGCAGATAATGCTACAGTTAAATTTTTCATTTTA
>JBBYHM010384159.1:0-15560 GCA_038381775.1 Adansonia rubrostipa
AAATAAATTGATTTTTTACAAACTGAATTAATATGGATTAAAAAAATATTTAAAGAATTTTAAAAATTATGAAATATAAAAAATCCTACTAAAGAAATTTAGGAAGTAGAAACTCTGTATTTCGATAACAGAAAAAATTCCAAATTCATAAAATAAATTAAATTTTTCAAAACTGATTTAATGGGAGTTAAATGACAATATTAGATATATTTTGATGTTTAAAACTCGAGAGGATTCCACCAAAAATTTTATGAATAAAATAACTCGTATTTCAATACCGAGAAAAATTACGGAATTTTATTGACACTGAAGTAAAACATATTCAAGACCACATATTATTCAAAAAATTAATTTCTAAAGTGAAGAAAATGAACTTGACAAATTTCTAAAAATAGATTAACAAGAACCAAAAGTAAAATTTACGAGCACAATACTCGTAAGACAACAAAATTCAAAATTAATTTATAAAATTTATAATTTGATTCTTCATGGTAGAAAGTGCCAATACATATTTTTCCTTTAATATTTATGATTTTTTGAGGTGAGAATTGGAATAAAACCACATCGGGTGTTGGTAAAAATATTCGACCACCAATTAATCGAGTTTTTTCAAAAAAAATCTCAAAAAATTTCTAAAAACAGGAAAATTGACCATGAGATCATCCGCAAAGGTAATGTCCAAAATTTGTCAAGAACTTAATCAAAAACAAAAATTTTTCCTTTGCGGATTCATCCTTTATACCCGAAAAATGAATTTTTTCGTCATGTGCATATATAGTTATTTACATATGACTGATTAAAATTACAAAAATATGAAACTCCTCTGGTGGAAGTTGACCTCCATCAGAGTAGCCATTATACTTTCGTTTTTGGATATTTAAGACTTTGGGGGAGAGATAGCCCGGACGAATTTAGGTGTCTACAATACTGCAATGTGTCAAGTTGCCCATTTTAATAATTAATCTTGAATTTTTCGTAATATAGTGAGTATCATACTCATAAAATTTTTTTGGTAAAATTATTTTGAGTTTTCAATTTTCATCTTTACCATTTTATAAATTAATATTTCATATTTATATTTTATTTAATTCATTTTATATAAGTTTTAAAGAATTATTTAAAATTTTTTTTGATATTAAAATACGAGCTTTTTTTATCCGTAAAATTTTTGGTCAAATTTTATTGATTTTTTAGATTTAAAATTTTTAAATATTCACATTAAACCACTATTAAATCAGTTTTCAAAATTTATTCAATTGTTATGAATTTTAGAATTTTTTCTGTTTTTCAAATACAAAGTTTTCTACTCTATAAATTTCTTTGAGGGATTTTTTTCGAATTTATAATTTCTAAAATTTTTTAAATATTATTATACAATCCATATTAAATCAGTATTAAAAAATTTATTTTATTTTATGAGTTTTACATTTTCTTTTAGAATTTTCATGTTTCCAAAAATATTGAGTTTTCTATTCCATAATTTTTTTGAGAGAATTTTTATCGCTTTATAATTTTTAAAATTCTTCAAATACTATAGTTTAATTCACATTATATCATTTTTTCAAAATTCATTTTATTTTACAAGTTTTGCATTTCTTTTAGAATTTTCCCATTTTTAAGATACAAAATTTTTTACTTCTTAAATTTTTTTAGGGAGATTTTTTTGAATTTATAATTTTAAAATTCTTCAAATATTATTATTTAATTCATATTAAATCAGTTTTGATAAATTCAACTTATTTTATGAGTTTTAAAATTTTTTATGTTATCAAGATACGGAGTTTTCTACCTGTAAATTTTTCTAGTAGGATTTTTTTAGATTTATAATTTTTAAAATTCTTCAAATATTATTTTTTAAATTATATTAAATCAGTTTTAAAAAAATTAATTTATTTTATGAATTTCACATTTTTTTACATATAACCATTTTTTCTCAATAATGGCTTTTCTTGTAAAATTTTACGAGTTTGCAATTTTTAATGGTTTTTTTTTTGAAAATTAAAATTTTTTTTATTATTAGAACAAATTAATTTTGATCATATGAAATTTTATTTTAAATACATAATTTTTAATTTTTATAATTTAGTTCATGTACTTAATTTTTATGGTATAATTTTACATATTAATATAAATATCACACAAAATGTTCTAGAGATAAATGATGTCATGCATGACATCACTTATAAGAAGACAAAAATCATAAATTTAAATCAAATCAAGTTGCAAAAAATTAAATCAAATTTAATAAATAATTAAATAATAAATAAAATAAAATAAAATAAATGAAAATCACTAGAAAATTCTAGGGAATTTCGGCCCATGGTATTTCACCACCAATTGGCCATCCTCCACATCTATAAATAAGGTTGATTTTAGTTGTTTGAGGACTTTTAGTCATGGTTAAAGAAAAATAACACTAGAAAATTTACAGTTTACTTAGTTTTTTCAAGCCTTTCTTTAAGGTATAATACTTGTTTCCTTTTCTTTTCTTCATTTTGATTCATTTTCATTTTTATTCATAAGCCAAAATCATGTTAAGTCTCATGGATTCACATCCATGTTGAAAGATTAAACATGGTGGCTTTAAAATTTTTATATGTATTTTTGTTATTTTTGTTATTTTTTTAGTTAATCTTATTATATGTATATATAATATTATTATTGTTGTTACGATTTCGATTTTGTTGTATTTATGTTGATGGTTTTTTATTTTATTTTGATATTTATATGTTGAGTAGAATACTATTAGCTTTAGTTTATAATTTTACTTTGGTTTAAGATTAGTAATAATTATTTATGTTTATTTCTATGATTACATGTTTAGATTTGTTATTTTTCGCCTTGCTCGAATCTGATTAGAGTTGATAATGATGATTTTGTGCTTATTTTTTTTTAATTTCATGATTTTTAGATTATTTTGTAGTATTAGCAAACATAGGAGGACTAAATTACAAAAGTTGTAAAAGTTTTTTACATGATATTTTTTGGCTTGGCTGAGAGCTTTGTAAGTCACCAGATTTTTATTTATGAGTTTGTAAGCATGTTATAGATTTTTCAAAATTTTAGGGGTCATTTTGTAATTTTAAGAAATTTAGAGACTAAATTGTAAAATATGAAAAATTATGCTTTATGGCTAAATGTGTTTGGCTGAACCTTTGTACATATTCTTGCCAATGTTTTTTCTTTTGTGGATTCTCAGTTGGTTTGATTATTTGTTATGCTGTTTAGGGATTACTTTGCAAAATGTAGAAAAATTTTGATTTTAAGGCCAAGGCGTTTGGCCGAATTCTTGTTGATATAATTGTTGTATTGTTCATGCATATTTTCATATGATTTGATGATTTTTAGGGTATTTTACCATGTAGGGATAAAAATGAAAATTTTTAAAAGTTTAGGGACTAAATAGAAAATTTTAGTTTTTAGGGGTAAAATCATCATTTAGTAATTTTTAAAGATTTCTATTATTCCTCTAAATTTCTGTAAGGTATAGAAATTTTCAAAACTTTTCGTATTCTCTCTATTTTTCAGGAAATGAAATTTTAAAAGTTTAGGGGTTTAATTGTAATTTTTACAGTTTAAGCCAATTTTAGAACTTTAGGTTCCTTTTTAAGACAAACGCATCATTTTATGGTTATTTTAGTGTCTGCTAGGGTATCTAGATACTTTTACGTCAAAAGTATACCCAAAAGCATTTTGGTAATTTTACCTAAAATCGAGTCCTAGATAGTAACCGAGATGCTTTTATGCCAAAAGTTCATATTTAGGATAGGTTTATCATTTTATCATCGTATTAGTATCTGTTATGGTCATCGGGATATTTTTATGTTAAACGTATATCCTAGGGGCATTTTGGTAATTTTTCTCATTGTGATGCTTTTCTGCCAAAGGTGAATTTTTGGGATTGGTGTAACCTTCTTAAATTATTTTAAGGTCTATTAAGGTCGTCGGGATACACTCATGTCAAGGTATACCCTAAGAGCATTTTGGTAATTTTTCTCATTAGGATGCTTTGGTGCCAAAAGGTGAATTTTTGGGACTAGTGTAACCTTCCTAGATTATTCTAAGGTCCATTGGGGTCACCTAGATACTTTTATGCTGAAGGCATACCCCAAGGGTATTTTCATAATTTTGTATTAGATTTAAGTCATGTGTTAATATTAGGATACTTTCACGACGAAAGTACACGTTAGGAATATGTTTGTCATATTGGACCATCTTTAGGTCTTAGGGTTTATATTTTTAATAAAATTGGATTGTTTTTAATTAAGGTGATTTTTCCTAATTAAATTAATACGTAGAATTCTTATCAGAATATGCGAGGGGTTCTACAGATTATTTTAACAATGAGACACCTTTTTCAAATAGGAAGTCGAGATTTTTCAATTTCTAGAAAATAAAACCCTTCATATTCCACAGGCCCTCCAGCGGGGTACGATTGAGAATTCATTTCTTCTTGGTTTTCCAAGATGGTACAAATAATTTTGTGACTTTCCTAAAAATAATGAAACTCAACTTTCTCCAAATAATAAATTTGTTTTATATAATTTAACTTCTTATATATAGGAATTATAATTAAATATTAAATATTGAAACCAAATAAAAAATCAAAATTTAAATTAATAAGGTACGAATTTCTGGGCATCAAGAGAGGGTCGATCCTTATTCATGATTGTAATCGACTCCCGGACCCTTTTTCACGTGATCTCTGGTATCAATGTGGACCTCAGGTTTTGTTTTGAGGGGTTTTGTAACGCTCAAAACATGAACTCTGATAGGTGTCCGATTTCACCTAATAAATAAATCGGTGGCAACTCCAAAATAAATGGTCATTTCATAACGACTGTTTAGAGTTAAGTCGAGTAAGTGATTTATTTCAACAACACGGTCCCCAGACACAAAATAAAATAAAGAATAATCATGATGATAATAATAATAATAATAATAATAATAATAATAATAATAACATGCTCCCCTTAAAATATAAAATAACGATGATATAATTATATATTTAGGAATAATGGGTACACTTGCCATTTTAAGTCGGGCTGATCAGGATTCGTATCTGGGCCATGTTGCGACAATATGGTCTTGGAATAAGAAATTTGCAATTTTGCAAATAAGTTTTTAAACTTTTTAAAATTACATCTCGTACCCTAACAGAAAACTGAAAGAATATCAAAATTTTAATAATTTCTATACCCATATGGAAGACCATAGGAATATTAGAAATATTTAAAAATGACAAAAAGGCCATTTTACCCCTAAATACTAAGATTTACTAAATGGTCTCTAAACTTTTATAATTTTACAATTTAATCCCTATGTGGAGAAACACCACAAAAAATCATTAAACATCTAAAAACAAACACAAAAAAACATAGCAAACATATTCACAAAGATTTAGCCAAATGCCTTGGCAACAAAGCAATTATTTCACATTTTATAAATTAGTCCCTAAACTTTTTAAAATTATAAAATAACCCTAAAATGATATAAAATACATAAGGCACGTTCAAATATGCTAAACTAAGCATAAAACACTTCTAAGGTTGTCTAAAAGGTTTGACCAAGCTTAGGATCAATCTTCCAAAGCTTTCAAAAATTTGGAAAAATTATTTTCTAGCCCCTAAAACTTTTAAACATTACAAAATGTCCTAAATATTAAGAAAAATAAAAAAATATACATAGTTTGGCTAGCATGATTCTTCAACCAAAAACAATATTTTTCATCACATATTTGCATCAAAATCAACATATATACATATCATAATTTTTACCAAGCTAAATTTGCAAAAAATCAACATAAATAATAAGTAAATCAACATAAATCAATATAAAAATTATCAAGAAAAATAATATAAAAAATATATACATGAAAATAACAATATTTCAACTAAAAATGAATGAAAGTAACAAAAAAAAATTTTACAAGAATTTACTTTAAAAGCTTAACAATCTAATGAATTTTTCCTTTTTTTTTAATTTTTTTCTTACTCTTCTTTTTTCTCCATTGCCTAAAGACTACAAATGAAGAAATCCAACCCCTATTATGGTGGACAAAGGACGGCAAGGGTGGAGGCTTCCACCAATTTGTACAAATTTCTTTTATTTCTTTTATTTATTTATTTATTTGATTTTTATTAATCAAATGATTTGGTTTAACTTAATTGATTTTGTCATTTAGTGAATTGCATAATGCATGACATCATCATTTCTAGAGATTTTTAGATGGTTCTTGTATAATCTATAAAATTATAACATAAAAATTAATTAAAAAAACTAAATTATAAAAAATTAAAATTTATGCATTTCCAATAAAATTTCATATGATCAATTTAATTTAATCTAATAATAAAAATAATTTTTGTGTACAATAAAAAACATTAAAAATAGTAAACTCGTAAAAGTTTATGAGAAAAACCTTTATCGAGAAAATTATTAAATGTAAAAAAATGCAAAACTCATAAAATAAATTAAATTTTTTAAAATGATTTAATATGAATTAAAAAATAATATTTAAAGAATTTTAAAAATTATAAACCGAGAAAAATCCTTCTAAAAAATTTATAGAGTGGAAAACTCCTTATTTTGGAATGGGGAAATTATGGAAGCAAATGCAAAACTTAAAAATAAAATAGATTTTGATAAACTGATTTAATATGAATTTAATGAAGATATTTAAGAATTTTAAAAATTATAAACTCATAAAAGTCCCCCCCAAAAATTTACGGAGTAAAAAATTCTGTATCCTGAAAACGAAGGAAATTATAGGAGAAAATGCTAAACTCATGAAATAAAATAAATTTTGAAGAAAAATATTTTAATATAAATTTAATGAAGATATTTAAAGAATTTTAAAAATTATAAGCTCAGAAAGTCCCCCAAAAAATATGAAGTAGAAAACTCCGTATCTTGAAAACTGACGAAAATTATGAAAGAAAATGCAAAACTCATAAAATAAAATAAAATTTTCAAAAAATGATGTAATAATGGTTAAATTGAAATATTTAAAGAATTTTGAAGTTCAAAACTTGAGAAAATTCCACCAGAAATTTTACTGTTAAAGGAAAGCTCGTATTTTAAAACTGAGAAAATTTTAAAAATATATTCAAATTTTAGAAAAATGAATTTTATCCATCACATTAATCAAAATATTAATTTATAAAAATAAAAATAATAATAATAAAGACAAAAATTTGAAGTCCAAAATAAAGTTTACTGAAAAATTTCACAAGTTTGATACTCTTAGTACTGTGCAAGATTCAAACTTAATTACTAAAATGGATAACTTGATATCTTGTGGTATATAAAATGTCAATACGAAATTTTTTCTTAAATATTTTTTTTTTTGGAGTGCATATCGGCTTAAATACCAAACAGGTATTGGAAAGAATACACGACAGTCAACTTCCCAAATTAAACGAAAAATTCTCAAAAAATTTTAAAAGTTAGGAAATTTGACCGTGATAACATCTACAAAAAGAAATTTCAAAATTTCACAAGTATAAATTTAGAAACTAATTACTTTACCTTGATATTCAACTTTTTATATGAGATTTACTCTTTGTGACCCTTGAAATGACACTAATTTTGTCATATGCACCTGCGATTATTTAAGTACAGTTAAATAGACCTCGAAAACATCTAGTTCACCCTGAGAAATTCTACTCTTACCAGAGGGCCGAAAAATCCTTGATCTTGGATATTTTTGGATTGTTTGGGAATAAGCTTGGACAAAATTAGGTGTCTACAACTGCCCCTCTTTAGTCGTTGCTAAGGACCAGGAACAGGGCAAAGACTAAGTAGACATAATATTGTTCAGGCAATATAAGATTTTTTTTTAACTAACAAAATTTAAAAAGTATCCATTAAACCAAAATAATAACAAAAGACAAACTCGGCAAACAAAGATTTTTTTATACCATATATATACATCAACTAAAATTAACATATGAGAACTTCACCGATCTTTCTGCTTAAACCCATGACAAACTTTTTTGATCCTTCTGCTTAATCGGACGAAGTTGACTTAAACCTATGGCAAACTTTGTCGATCCTTTTACTTAATCGAAATAAGTTGGACATCATGCTTCATTGGTTCCTAACCAAGTGAAGCTGACCAATAACAAATGAACCTTTCATCTTGTACACCTTTAGCATACAAGTATCCAGGTGATCACAAAGGATTTGGTTCTAACATAAACTTCTTCGATCCTTCTGCTTAATCGAAAGAAGTTAAACATCACGCGTTATTGGTTTCTAGCCAAGTGAAGCTAAACAATAACAAATGAACATATTCTTTTTGTACACCTTTGGCATAGAAGCATCCAGGTGATCACAAAGGATTCGATTTTAACATAATTGAACCTATTCCTCCTATACACTTTTAGCATAAAAGTTTCTCGGTGATCACAAAAGATTTGGTTTTAACATAAACTTCACCAATCCTTCTGCTTAATCGAGCAAAGTTGGACATCATGGTTCATTGGTTTCTTGCCAAGTGAAGCTAACTAATAACAAATAAACCTATTCCTCTTGTACACCTTTGGCGTAGAAGCATCCCGGTGATCACAAAAGATTTGGTTCTAACATAAATGAACTTATTTGTCCTGCACACCTTTGGCATAAAAGCATCTTGATGATTACAAAGGATTCGATTCTAACACAAATGAACCTATTTCTCCTGTACACCTTTGGCATAGAAGCATCCCGTGATCATAAAGGATTTGGTTCTAACATAAACTTTGTTGATCCTTCTACTTGATTGGACAAAATTGGACATCATGCTTCATTGGTTTCTAATCAAGTGAAGCTGACCAATAACAAATGAACCTATTCCTCCTGTACATTTTTAGCATAGAAGCATCCCGGTAATCATAAAAGATTCAGTTTTAACCCAAATGAACCTATTTTTCCTATATACCTTTGGCATAACAGCATCCCGATAATCACAAAGGATTCAGTTTTAATAAAAACTTTACCGATCCTTCTGCTTAATCAAACGAAGTTGGACATGATGCTTTATTGGTTTCTAACCAAGTGAAGCTGACCAACAATAAATGAACCTATTCCTCCCATACATCTTTGGTATAGAAGCATCCTGGTGATCATGAAGGATTTGGTTCCAAGATAAACTTCATCAATCCTTCTACTTAATCAGACGAAGTTATGTTGAAGAGTTTTGAAAACTTTTATGGATGCTTCAAATATCACCACCAAGCTTTGTCTTTGAATATCACCATCAAAGACTTTGAAAGCATTTTCTGAATAAAAACTTTTGAATGCTTCGAATATCTCCATTGAAGCTTTGTCTTCGAATATCACCATCGAAGACTTTAAAAGCATTTTTCGAATGCTTTAAACATCACCTTCGAAGCTTTTTTTGAATGCTTCAAATATCTCTATCGAAGCTTTTTTGAAGCCTTCTTCACCAACCTTACCATAGGATCATATAAGAAGGCAATAGATTTCTTCATGGAATTGTTCAATCTTTCCTGAAAAAATCAAATATCTAATATCAAATTAGTTTTTATCAATTCAGAGTTATAATTTATGCAATTAGAGAAATTATCCACAGAAGGCATATTCACAAGCTTCCATTGAAATCATGAAAAGTATGATATTTCATCAAAATTCCAGGATTTACAGAATGAGATCACCTTCTCATTTTGACCTAGGGTAAAATCTGCATGATCAAAATCTATGAAATTTTTGAAATCATTTCAATCATTGATTTTCCAATATTAAGTATAATGGATATGCTATCTTCATCATAATGTTAACACTTTTTCTTTTGATCGATGATCACCATTCGGGACTTCTTTGAATGAAATGAACAAATAAATTTTTAAGCACAAATGGGTGGCACTACTAAAATTTGTCTTAAAGAAATTGATATAATAAGGTCAAGGTTTTTCCAGACCAAATTTAGTTGGATATTCATTTCATAGGAGTTCTTTGAAAGGCAAACAATCAAGTTACAACATCCTTTTAATCTACAAATACAACAGCCCGACAGGTGTTAAACTAATGCTAGTAAACACCAAGTCTCAAAGGATTGGTTTAGAAGGTCTTTGGTAAGCATCAGTTCCCAAGGTTAGGTAAACATTTTTTGAACAGTTATTTTAAAAGAAATTAATGTTTGGGCATTTGACTCAACCTTTTGTTGAGAGCATGAAATTTTCATGGGTTTGGGATCATTTCTGAATTAGAATGACGGGTTCTCTCGCATTAGTGGCTATCTTTGTTAATTTAGGAGCAATTCCAAGGCCTTTAAGATTGCCCCATCATATTATTGAAGACTCAAAGATCATTCAAAAAGATGAATTTATAAAGAGCTTCCTAGGAATGGCTTGATAGCTTGATAGTTGTGTTTAATCAAAATGGACTTCGTAGGTACATAAATAGGCCATGGTTCAAGGTTCAATAAGAAAAAGATAAATAGACCCAAATCAAGTGTTCAAGGGTTCTTGAATCAAGGACCACTTTTCTTCAACAAAAGTCGACCTGGCATGTCTTCTATGGCAAAACACATCTACATTTTTCATCTACTTTTGCCCGCTTCCTTTTTCATTTTGAATGGACTTGAAATTTCAACTTCCTTGATTTATTTTTTTCACTTTGAAAATTTCAAATTTGAACTTTCTTTTCTTTTTTTTTTTTTTTTGTTACTTAAAATACTCAGACCTGAAACTTGAACTTTGCTTAATTTCTGACTTTGACGTAACAACTAACTTATTCTTCTTTCAACTTTAAGATGAAATTTTCTCCTTTTGATTTTGAAGGTTCACTTCAGTTGCCCCCCAGTGTACAGGGTGATCCTTGATTACAGTTCAAAGAAAGAAAATAAATTATTAGGCTCAAATGGGACTGCAAAGGGAATAATTTTCTATATTTGGTAAGGGATAGAGAAATAAGGCCATTTTTCATTTCAAACACAGCAATTTGAACTTGTCAAGCATTTCACTAGGAAAAAGGATAATTTCTTTCTGAAATAATTTTGAATACTTCAATAACATGATGTTGCACTCAATAAAGGCTTGCCTTTTAATACTATTGGCTTCATAGCCACCCATGACTGGTAGAGCCTTTAGGAAAGAAAATCAAATTGGCATAGAAAAGATCTCAAATCTCATATCTTATGTATCAAGAATTGGTTTGCAAAGGTTTTGTTCAAAGGAAAAGAAAACTATGGCTCATGTTTACTCTCATTCTTCCTAAATCAAGTATTTGGAAGAGTATCATGGAAATTATAGCAAAAGATTATTGAAATGAGGGAGACTTCGAAATTACTATTATTATTTTAACAAATGTCAAACTATCGATATCTGAATCTTTTAGGAGCATAACTCATTTGTATGACCTTCAAGGAATCCTTAGAAAAGAATATTTAGATATGGAAGGTCTCTAGTAGTGAAAGATCTATAGTTGAATGTCTAGGATAGTCATATATGTGGAAATAAAGGACATTTCGTAGAGAATTCAATCTAATGGTGATCATCTACCAAAGAAAAATTTTTCAAAATGTTCTCATCATCCTATATATTGGAAATAATTATTAACAAAATTCATGGTCGATGACAATATACATACTATTTACAAACCAAAATTCATTTCACAATTCACAATTTTCAAAAAGAAATGTATAGAATTTTGAAGTCAAGATAGAAATTGCCCTTGATTGGTGTACTACCATAAGGTTAATGACCCTTAGACCAATCATCCCTACTAATCCTCCACCAACTTCAAATTTTGCTAGATTGGCATCCCTGAGGGCTGAACTATAAATCAGCTAGTGGAACATCAAGAGGCATAGCAAACTCTAAGTTCTTAAGCTCGAAAATTCCACCAGATGCATGGTTATTTCTTGTCGTCTAAATCATGCTGTGAGAACTACCACTTTATGACTCTTCAAAAAAATTTTAGCAAAGGGGATGTATCCAAAAGCTCATGGCAAGTAATCATCCAAGCAATTCAAATCAAAATTTACAACAGCCCATGATTCCCACTTTGGGTAAGGAAGTTTTCGGGCTAATGGCGAAGATTATTTGATTCTAAGCAAGTAAAGAAAAGAGCTCATTATAGAAAAATTGGTGAGGTGTGGTACACATTTATCTTCTTTCTTTTCTTTTTTTGAGAATCACCTGGATTGTTTCTCAAGTTTTTTGGCTTCGTAAAACTTTAGATCAAAAAGGTTTGCATGAAGGGCAACGAAGTATATGGATAAACCTGTTGAAGTTGCTAAGCAATGAAAGGCTGGGGGCGAGGACACTGCCCATATAACAATTCTAATAGCCCATAAAAAACTTAGCAATCATCAACAACATCACCCAAAGCATAAAATCACGCTAAACCAAACCCAGCATTTAAAAAAAAGGGAGAGCGAACTTAAATACTACTTGTAATTCAAGCAACAAAACAAAGAAACCTACAAAGACACAATGACAATAAAAATCGATGTTTCGTAACAAACAAAAGACAGGTGACAATCTTAAATATAAAATAATAATAAAATGAAGTTGCGCTTTTATTCCTTAGATAGCTATGTATCAAAGTTTTGAAACAAAAGGCAGATGACAATCTTAAATACAAACAAAAGGTTCTAAACCCTAGCATCACAGTTGGTTTCTAAACCATTTTAGTTTCAACTATTAAAGTTAAAATTTCGACAATCTTAAACACAAAATAATAATAAAATGAAGTTGTGCTTTTTCTCAACAATTTGTTACTCTTCCTCAAAAGGCTTTGACACAGTCATTCTTCCCACATTTCAGGCACTCTTCATTTGTAGCATGGATGACATCAGCTGTCATTGCTAATATTGGAATGTGCCAGTTAGACACATTTCCAAACAATTCAATTGATGCGTCTCCTATTGAACCTACATAAATATTTGGAGTACCAGGATTGTGATGTAAGAATAGGAAAATGTTTAGAATACATCTCGAAGATGTTTAGATCCATAGGTGACAAATTACAACAAAAATAATTTTCAGTTCACCACTTACCTAATTGATCAAGAATCTAACAAACAAATCAGCATTCTTTTTCACTCTATATCAAAACCCAAGCGACTGGTTCTTCATAAACTTAAAACTAATATTGCGTAAATTAATGCGTGAACCAAGTAAATCTAAAATTTATCAATCATTAAGTTGTAATATTTTGATTAGAAAAATAAATTGCTTCCTTAGCTACAGGCAATCATTACACAATAACCAATGTTGCTTGCCATAGGGGCTTCTTCTGTCATAGTTTCACGTTTGTGCAGATATGAAGCGCAGACAAACTTGGAAGAACAAAGTTTTGGGAGTAGTTAGATGGATTATCCATCCATTCCCGGCATTCGGAGATCCATGAAACGGGCATCAAAATTATGGGGTGGTTTAAGCTTGTTTAGCGCATCCTGGTCTTTTTCCACACTAGAAACAATTGCTCCATATTTTTTCTGAAGCACTTTCTGCTACATTTCTATTAACCTTATTGTCATTAACCACTAAAATTCCTTTTCCTCTATGTAGGCTCCCGAGTGTAGACTTTTTTTCTATGTACTTAGTCCTTTCTACCACTTCCAAGGGCTTATTGGAAATCGGCAATCAAGACACTCAACTGAAGAGGCTTTATCAACACATTATCTGCAAAATTAGTAGTCTTAAGCTTGACAGATGGGTGCATGCTACCTCCATGCTCGATGTTATATCCACAGATATTCTAAATCTCGTTAGATGGTATCTTGTGACCTCGGCTTGGGTGCTTCTATTATTAATGAACAGTGCTCTCCATATTTGGAACTCAGGAACCACTGGATCATATTGCTTCCACTTTGAATCCAAAGAACTAACTTCTCCTTTTGGATCATATTGCTTCCACTTTGAATCCAAAGAACTAACTTCTCCTTTTCCAAAAGAACTAGTAAACGAGAAAATAATGCCAATGCCAATAAACATTTGCTGATGCTTAATCCTATGCCAGTCCCACTAAACGTTTGCTGATGCTCAATCCTATGCCAGTCCCGCCATAATGTCGTGAAGCGGAACTGTCAACTTGCACAAAATGAGTGAAAATTTGACCTTGTGCATCTGAACGAATTCCTACACCTGTGTCCTCAACCGTTACCAGTAATTTAATCTTTTGAGGATCCTCCGTTGTATCTTTGCCATTTAATGTTTTAAAATTCTCCAAGCTTCTCCATCCGTCTACCATTGGGAACCCACTTAATGTTTTACATGTCTTGCTTGACACATCTTGAACCAAGTTCAAACCTTGTTGTAACACCTTGTCTCCCTTATCAAATGCTCCTTTCACTTTATCTACGAGATGCACCGAGACAAAGTATGTCCGTTATCTTATTTAAACTACAATTTCAATAAGGGATAAGTTAGGGAATAAATTAAAACTTCAAAGGTCTGAAACTTTTAACAGGCAAACCTATTGTAGTTAAACATGAAACCAAGGAATTATGCATCTCGTGCATTCTTGAGTTGAAAACACTTGGCTAAATTTACCATGTTGATGTATGCATGGTTTAAAATATTTTAAATTATAAATTCTATCAACATAAATTTTGTTGTTCACTTATTCATAAAGAATATTCTATTTTCAGGCATGTTTTGTCCGCGAAAGAATCCACCGTACTGCTATCAACTAATTAAGTCATCGAAACAAGGTCAGAACCAGCATGAACTTAACAGGATTTAGAATCTGAATAAAATTATGAGGTGATAGCACCACTCGAAAATGCATTTAGTCTAGAAGTAACATATTATTTTCCTAGTCTTCTAGCAATTTAAGTTCTATTTTATGATGATGCAATGGAAAGAGAAAAAAACATGGAAATTCAAACATAACGAACCTTAATTGAATTTCCAACAAGGTTTGTAAGTATTTGCCGACCAAGATCATTAACAACAGCTTCAGGAACTCGATCAGGCACATAAATCGCCAACTTCTCACGTTTAAAGAGGACAAACAAACAAGATTATGAAAGGATGGGGAAAAAAGCAGAAGAAAGAGAAATCAAATGAATTTAAAATAATAATGATAATAGTGAAGGAATATCTTGGTTTTACCTTAGTCCCTTTATCATTAGATTTATTAAAGGAGAGTAAAGAATATTATTAAGAAAACAGCGTAGGTCAAAGGGTATGATCCCATTCCGAACGTTTCAAAACGTACAGAATTACGGAGGTTTAACATCCTTCGCCATATTATAGTTGTAGTTATTATAACACAACGTCCAAGCAAAAAGGTTTAACATCTCCAACTCCAAGTAAAAAGGTAAACATCTCGGCTCCATCAACTACAGTCCATCTCAATCACCTCCTATTCATCTCGAAACTCCATGTCGAGGTAAACATCCATCATCACCACAGCGATTAACACCTCTAAATCACAGCTCAAACACGTTTATTAAATCCAAGTGCTTCAAACAAATTTTTATCTCATCGTTAATAGAATTCGATTAGAAATCATATAATTGTAACTGTCCAAGGATTTTTATTTTATACATTGTTAAAATGAAACACCCTAATGTTTTGAATTGTTCAACATCATTGTCAAAT
>JBBYHM010384198.1:0-15555 GCA_038381775.1 Adansonia rubrostipa
GCAACAAATTTATATCTCAATAAAACAAATTAAAATAGCCGAAAACTGTACCCTATATACAGGAGGAGCGACAAAATACTCATAAGCCACATTCATACTTTCGTTTCTTTCTTTCTTGCTTTTTCCCTTGCAAGCTTTTTTCTTTATTTTCACCTCTTACTCTAAAAAAATTAAAATAAAATCTTCAATGAAGATTTCTAGATTTATCGGTAAATAAATTTATTAATTATTATTTAATTAATAAATAATTTATTTTCATTTATATTTAGTAATTAAAATATATAAAATATTAATATAAAAATATTTTATGTGAAAAAAATCATATATTTCAAATTTAACCAATCGAATTAAGCTAAACTTTGTATAAATAATTTTTTTGCTGTTCAAACTTAACTTCCATAAAAGCTCTACAAGAACGTGAGCTCTTGATGTTTGTTGTTTGATTAATCGGTTGTACCTCTACATAGACAGAACTAAATTACGTCCCAATAATAAATAAGAATAAAAATGAATTAATAAATCAAATTAAAGAACGAGTTTCGACGCTTACAAAATAGCTTAATATTCTAGTATAAGCTAGATAATTAATAAAAATCATAAAAACAATTATAATAAATAAGTTTAGATAATAATAATAATAATAATAATAGTAGTACTAATCTTATAATTCAATTATGGGATTGTTACTAATAATTAATATAATCATATAAAGATAACGTTTCTATCGAATTGAAATTTAAAACCTTTAATATTTATACCAAAAAATTTGAAAATCTATCCTATGTGAGGTAACTGTCTGTACTTCTAAAAGCCTGGCCAAAGTATGTCTATTCATTATAATCAGTTTACACTAATTATTATTAAAAAAAACATTAAAATGTTAAATTTATTTTGTAATATTATTTTGAGAAAAATTTAAAATTAAATTTAAATAAAAATAATTTTTATTAATTAAATAATATTATTTTTTAAATAAATTTAAAATTATAAATTTTATTTACGATCTAACTCGAGTTGAGACAAACAAAAGAACTTAATAATATTGACGAAATTAATTTTATGCAGAAAAAATTTAAAAATATTAATTACTTAACTTTGGAATGTGAAATTATAGGGAAAAAGAGAAGATTATAAACATACAATACATGGAAAAAAAACCTTCATAATATTTTTTTCTTTTATAGAAAAAAAAAAGAGAATTTAAAAATATACTTTATACATATAGGGCCACTTGTTTAGCTATTTAGAAGGAGATCTTAGGCAATCTGCTAGAGGACCCAACTTTTGTTTTTTTTTTATCCTTTAGGTCGTACATTTTTATCTTTCTATTCTTTGTATCTAAACTCTATAATTATAATTGTAACTATAAATGAAAAGAATCTTTTCAATCAAAGGGGAATATTTATTCAATTGCTTGTTAGCCTTCTACTTGGTAAGTTTTTCATTTTTTTTTTTAAAAATTTTGATGGAGGAGAAGAAAGAAATGGAAAAAATGAAAAAGGAAAAGAAATAGGGGAAGAAGAATGAAAGGGGAAAAAAGAAAGAAAGATGTATTTATCTCTATTCATATTACTTTTTAGTATAGATTTTGATATATTTGAGTTATTTTTTGTATATTTTTTTAGTATTTTTTAATATCGTATAATCATATCCTATCAAAAATTATTAAATCTATTTGATACTATTTAAATAACTCTCATGTATTGTATAATTGTTGGTTTTTTAAAGTAAGGTCATATAATCTTATTGTTTTTATCAAGATTAAAAATCAAACCAAAGGTCACGCAAATTTGACCTCCTATTTTCGGTTCAATTGGCTAAATTGGCTAAATTGGTTGAATTACTAAAGCAAAGTTTTAAATGCTTGAAAAATAATTTTAATTTTAAATAAATATTAAATATTAAACATAGTAAATAATTTATAAAATATATATTTGACTTAATGAAATAGTTTTAAAAGTAAAAATAAGAAATTAAATATTCAAATTTCATCAATTATAAAAAAATGAAAAAAATATAAATAAATAAATCAAATCGGTTTTTTGGTATTTTAGTGGTTTTTATCGATTAAACCAGCCTCCCATAGGTTCAAAATTTTATATAGTTTACTGGATCGATTGAAACTCCAGTTTTTAATTCAATCGGTGGTTCAATTTGGTTTTTTAATCCATTTAATAATATAAAAGTTAGTATATTAATAAATAATCAATAAAATATAAAATATTGAATAATAATATGAGATAGTTGATGTAATCAGAATTTTTTAAAAGCTTTAAGTATTCAAAAAAAAAATAAGATGATAATATTATAAGTTATTAGTTGTAGTACGATAATTGTAAGGCTTCTATTTTATTATTTTTTCCTTTTTAATATAAATTTAAATGATGGGATGTCAACATAATTTAAATGAATTAAATTTTGATATCTATCATAATTATTTACATATATGCTACCTACTAAATATGAAATGGCTTTAAACATCAGATATTGATAATAATTAAATGCATTTAATTTGGCAACAAAGTTTTGTAACCTCAATAACACAAGAAATGAGACAAAAGGAATTAATATAAAATATATATATTTTTTGACACTAATTTTATGGAAGACATCAAACATACCAGTTTTCCATATAATCTTTGATTTTCCAACAATTATACTTTTGTCCTTTTTAACAAAATACTTTTATATTAAAATGTAATATAATATATATTTTTTTAATTTAGCTTAAAAGATTTAAAAGCAATTATATTTAAATATGTATACACTCCCTCATCAAATTGCTCACATTACTTGCTTTTAACCTACAAAACAACTTCACTTAATATAATTAGATAGGGAAAAAAATATAATACATGCTCGCAAGGAGTTCAAATTGAAATCTTCAAACGTGATGTATCTCGTCAGGTATATATAAATTAATAATAAATTTATATCATTATAAATAAAAGGACACATCAATTAAATGTATAAATGAATAAACTTGTAACAATATTTTAATATCATTTATGAAATTTAAAAATTATGTCGATGAAATATAGAATATCAATATTATAGTATCTGCTATTTTAAATGTTTCTCATTTTTTAAAAATACCTTTTAATTTCAAATTTGAATTACCCCATGCACTATAAAATAAGAGATTTTTATTGACGAAATAAGGATACGATAAAAAAAATCTTCTCTATATTGATTTAACAGTGTTGGGATGAATGTCGTTCTTAATTTAATAGTATTGAGACATGTACTACAAAATAAGATACTTTTAGAGATGAGACAAGAAGATGATAAAAAAATCCTCTCTATGTTAATTTAATAGTGTTGGAGACGAATGTCATCTCCACTTTAATAGTATTGGAAACGAATATTGCCCCAAAAACTTCTCAGAGATAATTTTAAATGATGAATTTTAAGAACAAATTTTTATTTTTGAAAGACAATTATTATTCTTTTTCAATTCCTTTAAATTTTATAATAATAATTAATGATAATAAATGAAATTACTATTTTAATAAAGTGTGACTCTCACATTTACACAAATTATACACATACTAACAAATTGTAAACCCACTATGTGAGTGGAAAAAACATGTGAAAAATGTGTAGAAGGAAAAAGTTAGATAGGGTAGTTTGTTAAATGCTACACTTATTCAAGAGTTGGGTAACCTATCCAGCTCAACAAGTTTGATCCACATCAGGTGGGGTCTGGATATGATATTTAACGATTCAACAAAGCCAATTGCATTGTCTAAATCACTATTCATCTAATAAAAATATTATTTATTTAAATATAATTATAAAATTATATAAATATTAATATAAAATTAATATTTTAATATTTTTAAAATGTACAAAGAGTCCACAAGCCAAGCTTAAGTAAGAAATTTTGAAAAAAAAAAAATTTAGTTGTTGCAAGACCTATAAACACCACTATTAAAAACAAACAGATAGCTTTTTAGGTCTATGTGTTGTTTTTAAAAATATAAACGTACATAAGTGACCTTAATATTACTATTTTCATTAGGTTTTTAAATAGTTACATTGACTGATTTTAGATATTTTTAACTAATGATACTAATTTAATTAGTCAGGTACTTTAATGTTTAATATGGATAAATTATTTTCAAGTTTTTTTTAATTTAGTCTTATATTGTCACAAACGTGTAAAATTGGTATAGTTATTATGTGTATATATATTTCTCTTTTAAATATTTACATTATTATACGATGTAAAGTCAATTTTTTTGAAAAGAGAAACATTAATGTAAGGTGTGACTATGAAATGGAAGTCTAAGTAGGTGGAGAAGAACATGAAATCATATGTCAATTATCTCCCCTCCCCACCCCCCCAAGAAAAAAATCACGTCTTGGAAATAAAGACAAAATTATTAACATGCTTTCGTAGTTGACATGCATAGTTGCATGTAATAAGGCACTTATTTATATTTCATATAAAGCCGTTATTTTTTTTTTTTAATATTTTCTATTCACAAAAAATATCTCTTTAGTGGGAACACCTATTTGCTTAGAATATCATCCTGTCTGGTATATCATTAGCAACATATATCAGATTTGAAATAGAGACGTGCACTTCATTTTCATCATGTTAAGGGTTATTGGGAATTAAAATTATTATTAATTCGTTTAGATCTAGTTTCCCCCGAATTTGTCAACCACACTAAGGAAACATTATTATTATTATCGATAATTTACCTCTCACAAATCGAATGAAGCAAAAAATGTTGGCATGTTCACTCTTGGAAATCTCAATAAAAATGTGAATGTCCATGAAATTCATATATTAGAGTTACTTTTTTTAGTTAAAATTTTTAAGCATATCGTATTTCTCAAGGAGATCAAGACAAATTTAAATTATATACGGGAATTAATATTTAAGTGGTTTGATCTAATTGTCTATATCCATGAATAAAAAAAATTTCACTATAAACATAAAAATTATAAAAATTATAAAACATTCAAACAATGAACATTAAACTCGAGCCTCGAAACAAATCTAATCTATATAAACCTTAGTGTTTGAAATTTAAACATGTGAAATACACTTTGTCCCATATAACCATATGTTTTTCTCAAACTCTTTCTCACATCCTTACAAACTCATCATCCATATAAAGATCATAAAGAGATTGCATCCCTCTTATAATTCTAAAGGTTAAGACCCATTTCATAATTATAGACCTTCGTCACTTAATCACTAAGAATTTTTATTTACTAATAACTCTAACCAATTAATTATATTTACCCCTAAAATAGATTTAATCATCACATAATTAGACAACCAATACAATTTAACCGAGATAAATATGTAACAGTTTTAATGTAAAACTAAAAAATTACGGCCAAAAATAATATTAACAAAGGAAGTTAACTTGCGATTTATATTTGTTCATACCCTAAGCTACCCATCTGGCCTGAATTTAATCAGTGTGGGATAACTTTTTTGTAATTTGAACAGAATTATATTTAATAAAAAATATTTTTATTTAAATTTAATTATAAAAATATGTAATTATTATTAATAAATGATTGTTTAATATATAATATGTTTCAAACAATAAAATAAATGTTCATGTACAAATGTGGGCAAACAACTTTTTTTTTATTATTAAAAACTGGTCTAATCGAATCCCACTAATGGAGACCTTTAGTGTGTTTCGTGTCTTCATCTTTTCAAGTTAAGTTAGCCAACGGAAGAAAACACAAGTCCCTCAAACTTCTAAATCATGAAATCAATTGACCTTAATTTTGTTTTAAATGACTGAGAAAGACAAAAAAAAAAAAAAACCAAAGTCAACCTTTAAAGTCCACGCCTCAAAATTATTTTCAAAACAAAATCATGTACTTCTTTATCTCCCTAATTAACCATCCCCATTAAACCACTTGGCTTTCACATATGCCCGACAATATCTTGTGAAGAAGATTGATAACTTTTATAATGCTCAACAAAACTAAAGCTTAGCTTCAAAGAAAAAACAAAAATCTTTTAAAACATTCCATTTTGATCAACCATTCTTCTAATTTGGGTTTTTTAGTGTTTGCCTACTTATATTGTCCAAATAATATGGCGTACTAAAACCATGCTCTTTAAAATAAGGATCATGTAGTAATATCATTAAAACAAATGCTGTATACTGCAACTAAAATTATTTAAAATAACTAAATATGTAGTTTTCTATTCAAAAGTTCTGTTAGATATGTCAATTCATAAATGCAAAAGAGCCTGTCTCACGGTACCAAATATATGCCACTTTAGTTGACTTTGAAAACACTATTACACTTTTTTTTTTCTAATTTGTTTGTTACTTTATTTCTTAATTTCAAAGATAACCCAATATATTACTAGTTTCTTCTTCTTATCACAAATCTTTTGTGTTTCATGTCTTACCCAATAGAAGTCAAGATTGATACATGATATCTGAGAAGTATATGTTAGTGGCAAAGGTGTACTATATAGTGGAATACAACTATGTCTTAAAGCAAATTAAAATGAAGTCCAAACAAATCCTTCTATGGTACGAGTGTGTGGTAACTACTAGTTCCACTTGAACTTGTTGAATCATAATTGAAAAGCCACAATGAATTGATGACCTGTTCATTTGAAACAATATCTTTAATCTCCAGTTTCAGTGCTTTTGTATAGAAGCTACTTTATAATGTAGGTTTTGACTACAATCAGGCTTTTCTTTCTGACTCAAAACTTGACCATAAGTGTGCTCGTGACATCAAACAAGCACCCACAGACAATTCAAGTTCAACTATGTCATCCAAAAAGCTTAAAACTTCTAAAAACACGGAGTAGTGCAAGAAACATGGGTGTCTGAAATTTTAAAACACTGTAGCCTAGGGTTTCTGAAAATCCCAAATTAGAAACACAAGAGGACAGGAGAATAAGGAACGGGGTGGGGGAAAGGAGGGGAAGGGGACATCAAAGGTCCATCACAAGAGGCAAGTAACATGATGGTGGAGTTGTCACAATGCGGTGCAGATAAAAAGGCGGAGGCGAATTAATAAGTTTGGAGTCTTGCCAAGGAGCAAAGAGCAAATCCCATGATATTGATAGACCCAACAAGGTTGGATCTATGCACAAAACTGCAGTTAAGAGAGGTTTGTGCTCACAACTAGCTAGGACAAAAACAGTTCCATCCTCTTATAAAAATTTGTCCACTAAAAAGATTGGTTGCTTTTTTTTTTTTTTTTTTTCTCTCACTGTCTGTGCCATTATATTTTGGTGGTGGGTCTGGTGGTGGGATTTTATATCACATTACAAATGGGGGGCAGAGACAATCCGGATTGATTTTGGTTTTTGGACTTTTGAAGAAAAAGACGGGTCTAAATGGCAATGATATCAAAAGTGTGTTCTAATGCCCAGCTAGGTCTAGTTATCGCTATTAAACCCAAGACAGTTTCACCTTAGTAATTTCTTCTTTCCTTTTTTTTTTTTTTTTTAAGGATACTAATGTTATAAGATATGAGATGTTTATTTTTTAAGGATACTAATGTTATAAGATATGAGATGTTTAGGGAGAAAATAAGAAGTTAATAAGAAACATCTTAACTATCTTGAATTTAGTAGTATTGGGACAAGTATTAAGGATGAATATAGTTTGAAAATTTTGTAAAAATATAGTTTTAAAAAATGTCTATCAGGATTATTCTTCCTCTCTAAAATTTTAAAAAAGATTTTTTATTTTTAGTTACAATTATTGATCGTTCTCAGTTCTTTTAAATTTTGTAATAAAAGTAGATCTCAACTTGAGGAAGAAGTTGCACATGCTAATGTTAAAACTTCAAATTCGTTAAATACATTCATTTAAAGTTAACTACATAAACCAACTAAAATAAACTTCAGATATTTTTTTTCCGCTTTGCTTTTCATTTCTTCTAACTTTAATGCCCTTGAGAAACCAATCTTTCTCTTCACCTTGGTTCAAACAAGGGAAAACCCCAAATTTATTTTCTACACCTTAGTTTTAGTGGTTGATCCCACGTTAATGAGTAAATGTTATTTATTATCTCACCAGCTGCAAAATCAGAAAAAAAATTTTCAGTAGAATCATATATATAACAACTCCAATTATATAAATATGACATTTTTACTGGTTACGTTGTTAAAAATTTGACATTTAAATTTAAATTATTTGTAATCTTGTTAATTTGATGTAAAAAAAAAACTACAATAAGATATTATCTCAAACATATGTCATTAATAATCCTTGCGTTTTTAGTGTTAACTTGGAATTGCTTGATTATTTTTCCTTTTGTTTTAATAAAATAATATATTAATACTTTGTGTTCATCGGTTTGTTCCTTGTTACACCTTTGCACATGGAAAGCTTGAAAGTTTCAATGCTTCCAATAATACACTTAGCTATTTCTTGTTGAACCCTTTTGACGCTGTAGTTGGCAATGATATGGGGACAGATAAACAGGAAAGCCGGCATCTCTTTAGGTTTCCATTTGCACTAGAAAAAAAATTATGCAAAAAGCAAGTTGCTAGGACCTTCCTTCAACAACAATTTTCTTTCAGGAATAGGATGTAGTCAGACTGTCACATCCAGAGAAAGGTAGAAAAGTATGGACGAAAGAGGTGACCTTAGAAGTTTTGAAAGCTAAGCCAAGCATAATGTCCCAACATGCTTCATAAACCTGACATACGAGTAGCTATGTTATATTTGTGTCATTTGTTTGTTATAATACATTATATGATTATATAAATTTTGATAAATTCATATTTCTTTTTGTATCTAATTAAATTTTAATAATTTTTTCGTGTAACATAATCATATATGCTTTCTCATGTTTGAATGCTTGCTGTACCATTATCTCTCTTGGGGTTTTGCTGGACAGCGTTGGCTTGCATTTCGTAGGGGAAAAAATAGATGGCGTAAGAGGGGCAACATTTTTTGACATCAAAATTTGCATGGTGCTCATGCTAATCTTAGTTGTACCATAAGAGGTGGTCGGGCCACTGCCATTGTCAGTGGCTCTGAAAGTCTGAATCATGGAAATCTGATCAGCTCAAATGGAACCAACGACCTCACCTTGATAAGAGAAGCCAGCTGCTGTCGTCTGTGTTTTGTTATAGACACGCCACCACAACGTGTCTTCAAAACGGATGACCAGCATCGAAAGTGAAGATGGCCAACGGGGTTTTTATCAGTTATCAGATTATTCAGCAAACCAGCAAGCAATCTTGCATACGACATGCAACTGGCGATTGAGTCATAGCAATGCTCACGTACAGAGTGACATGGAATTTCATGAACTGACCAGTCAGGTGGGCATTAGTCTTGTTAGTCTGCGTCCTAGTCTGCTATTGCGCCGGCTCTTATCAAACACTAACGTATTATTGATCCCACTTGTCCTTCAATATTTGCGGGATAGTGTGCTAAAATCAAATGCAGATGTAAATCAAATTTATACATGAGGGCAAAGAGATTGCGCCCCCTAGACTGCAGGTTTCAGCATCTAAATGGGCGATGAAAGCTTGGTTTGCCAATGAAAACTGGCAAAGGCAAGCTGGAAGACACATTACCTTCCACATCATTTCAAGCTCCAAATGCATCTTCCAGCGATCTGTGCAGTATATTTCAATTTATTTTCACTGAATCTAGCATTAGAAGCTAGATGTTTTATTTCCACATAAATTTACCTGGAGTAAATTCCACAACGCCAGACTAACTAGCATAAAAACCAAAACTGAGCGGAGGCCAGGAAAGAAGGAAAACTCAACCATCCAGGAGTTGCCTCTGATGGCAGTTGATAGGCAAAGCTAAAGATGAGTGTGCTTTATGCTATGACTTTAGGTTTCTCCCTCCCTGTGAAGTCCTTCAGCTTGATATAGACAATGCTCAATCTGAAGTACAACCAAACAATGCACTCGTAAATTGCCTAAAGGAATATAGAAAACAATAATGAATATACCTATTAATGGTTTCGATGCCACTTGGGCATCCATGTCATGCTTAGAAACATATGGTTCTGACTGTTAGACGTAGATTTGAATGGTAGCACCAGCTGAACCTGTTCCCAGAAAGTACAAGAATATAAGCTTTTCAAATTGAGCAAGGGAAACAAAGACCTGCACATACTGATAAATGAAATTGTCCTCGAACCGTCCGTGAAAACAAATAGAACACCTTGCTTTGCGGCTACACTTACACCTACCTAAAAGATCAGAAATGATCGATATCTAACTCACCAAACATAGAAATTTGAAGATAATATAGCAACATATTGAAGGAAATCAAATTATAAGCAAATACCACAAAAATGTAGAGTGCCAAAAACTTACAGGATCAATGTATGCAAAGTCATCAGCATATTGAAGGACATAATTCCGAACAATGAGGAATTTTAAGCAGCCAGGACATTACAGTAGCAGGTGCAGAGGGTACAAGGTTTGGTTGAAACTTAGCATACTTTAAACCAACCTTACTCTTTGAGGCCAAATCTTTATGGTATTTAATCATTTTATTGGCACCTTCGGATACACATTCCTAAACAGTGACATGAAGTAGAGAGTTGCACCTACTCCAAACACAAGGAATTCCTGAGCTGAACTGAACCAGAAACTATAAACTCATGTCAACCTATCATGCTTACTTCATAATCATATCTAGAAAAGTTATTTCTTCCATTAGTCACTCAATGTTCTTCAACATCAGAGAGACACCAATTTCTCCTCTAGTTGCTTGTTTTTGTTTTGATATGCAAAATTGAGAGTCATCCTAAAACAACCCTGTGATTGACAAAGTTAGAAATCATTGTACTCTGACCAATGGATAAGTTTACAGTGAAAAATAACATTCACAAACATCATAAACAAGGAACAGTTGCTCAAACACGAGTTAGGCCTCTAAGGGTGAAAACACATGTAAGAGTAGCACCTAGAGAAGGTAACGAATGTAGTTGGGTTGAGACAAGTTGAGAGGAGAGACGAATAGACAAATTCAAGTTTTTTTTTTGGTTGATAGATTGGGTGTGGGGTTGCTAGGGCTTGAACACAAGCCCTTATGCCTCACAAGCCTCTTGCTGGTAAGCCAAGAGGTTGGCCAATTCAACTGTTTCTTTGGTTGAGATCGTGATGAGAATGAGAGAGGAAAGTCGGCAAATTGCATTTCTCCTTTTCCACAGTTTGGAAACCAGCCAGATGTGATAAATTTGGAGAAATCAAACTAGCGATATTTAATCATTTAGCTATTCAAAAGTGTACCAAATATCATATTTATCTCATTTAGTTTTCTAATATAAATTCTCCAAGATATTATTGAGCTGTGACCTTTCAGAAGCAAGCAGTAATTTAGCCAAAGTAGCCATTCTAGTAGAATAAGCCCAACTTTAAAAGAAAATTCACGAATAGATGCCAACTATACTTTACACATGCCATGATATTCAGTAGTAGAGAAGGAAAGACCATACATTACCTAAAATTAGATCTGGATCTATAAAACAGTTGCAAGTACTAAAATGTGCCACTAATAATATTCAGTTCCAAACCATGTTTTGTTGCAGTAGTATGAGAGGCTTAAATTAAATCTGGTAAGTGGTCTTAAGTAGAAAGCTCCTTTACAGCCTCCAAATATAGCTTCCTGAGATGTTGGAACCAATCGACAGTGGTACAATATCATACATTAAAAAGAGACCATAGACTTTGATTTACAGGCTAAATTGTTGAGATGTTTTCAGATAGCTATGATTTTGCTTCTATAATCCTTTCTAGAAGTTGTAGTAACAAATTCTTAAACTGTTAAAGTGAGAGTAAGGATTCACAGAAGACGCAAAAAGGAGCAAAAGCAGGGCAAGAAGGAAAGCGTATTTGACAGTTTGTAATAGAAGGGGCACAATGGCAAAACAATGTCAAATGGAAAACATTCAGGAAGAGGGAGTCGACTCAGAGTACTCAAACTACTAGAGATTGGCGACATAGTCCATCTCCACCAATACAATGATTCAAGACATTATAATATAATATGTCATGCATTCAAATTATCATGTTGGATTGATCACACTATTAAGTCAACATTCCTGATATGACGGAAGTATCCATTAGCAAATGTAAGCACTTTGTTTAAACTCGTAAGTAAAAAAAAGCAATTACCATATGCCATTCTTTTTGAATGTGATCTGAACCAGTTCCAAAACTTTCTTCCCCGCCAATTGACAACTCTTCAGCATCCATAAGATTTCCGAAGAATTTCCATCCAGTGGGAACCTGGAAAGAAAACTCCATTAGTTTGTATGAAGAAAGTCTTCTTGGAATATATTCCAAACTTTCTTCTCCACAAATTGATAACTTTCCGGCTTCCATAAGATTTCCAAAAAATTTCCATCCAGTGGGAACCTCAAAAGAGAACTCCAGTAGTTTGTATGAAGAAAGTATCCTAACATATTCCCTTCTCCCTGTCATATGGCTTTTCTTGGAATTTTAGAACACATTAGTTGAGAGAAAAGTGCTTACTCAAAAAAAAGAAAAAACGTAAGATTTCTTTGGCAACATGATCAAGAGCACCGCTGGTTGGCATGGATCGAGCCAAACCCTGAAAATGCATAAGTAATCTATCTTTCATTTAAGAAGCATAAAAAAAAAACTGCTTAAATTTGGTACCTTACGACCACGGCGGAAGTATGGGATTGCTTTTTGCGCATTCACAGCAATAATTGCAACCAAGTCTGAAAGGGTAACAAAAACTTTTTACCTAGAATCATGTTTCTGTCACCACCCTCTGAGTAATCAGGAAACAAGTTAAATGTGATTCAACAGAAGAGTGTATCAGGTCCACCTTTTCTACTAAAATACAATCAGGTAACCTTCAGTCTACAAACTTAGTGTGTAGGCCACTGATTGAGAATGTATAAAACCACAAATGTACAACAAAGTTGAACAAAAGACGTAAATTAAATTAAACAGCCATGATAAAATTTTACTGTAAGGTACTTCTGCATGTTCCCAAGCATTATACCCCCAGACAAACAAATAAATAAATAAAAGAAAGAGAAACGAACATAAAATAATATTCTATGCATGATACTGAAGCCTAAAATCAACTAGGTCACTCTTTAGGCCCCCAAGTTCAATCAAGATTAAACCTACCACAAAAAGAGTCCAACCTGCTTGAAAACAAGCATCCCAGTAATTTTATACACCTGTATCTTTTCCCCCCTCTAGATTAGTATAGTTCTATCTATTAAGGTTGGCGTTCTGTAGCAGTACTACCATGGTTACGTTTCAATCTTGATACAAACTTTGCAACATTCCCCTCTCGTAAAAGGTGGAACAAATACAACTATGTGCACGTATTCTGGATTAAAAGAGCAGGAAGGTACATGAAACTCCGAATTGACAATGAGTACAGAGAAGCTTAGGGGAAAAGGATGTAGGCATGAAAGAGAAAAGAAATAAAAGGAGAGAACCCACGTGAGTTAACAATAATTAACAGCTTGCCTATGGTCAATACAAACCAATTTTTCAACCAGATAGGAGTATCCCACAAACCATATAACCAGCTTGTGCTGGAAATGAGGGAAACTATTTTCACAAAGAAAAATGATAACTTACGGTTATCAGAAGCCCTTGCGCAAAGCAATTGGAAAGCTAAGATTAATCAGCAGCCATGCTCTCAAAACAAGAATTCATCAAGTTTAGAATACAAAGGGAGGTTCAAGAAGGCACCAAATTATTTTAACATTAATCGTCAAGTTTTGCTCCCTTTCTGATGTAGGAGCATTAACAATTAGGAGTTCTATTTCATTTTAAATTCTGTTGAAATAAAGAAATCCATTTAGATTTATTTTTAGGATTCTAGTTTAATTAGATTATTGTTTAGAATTAGAGTTTAAGTTTGGATAAGTTTTATGATTAAGTTTAATTAGTATTCTACTAGGAATATTAAATCTAGTAGGAGTAGGAGTTCTAGCCTATATATATATGCATCTAGGGAGTTGCTACAAAGTATTCGATTATTATTTTATTATTCTATGTAAAAGGTTTCTTTGTAGAACCTAAATATCTCTACAGCGTTATCTTTTTCGACTATTTTCAATTCTTTGTTTTAGCCATTCCTATCATCTCCACCTCCATCAATTGGGTATCAGAGCCATGGCAGGACGTGCAAGGGGCCATGGAAGAGGGAATCAAGAACAACAAACAGAGTTGATCGAGTTGAGACTCATGGTGGAGGATTTGTCGCAAGCTGTACAAGCTTTGTAGCAACAAATAGATGTGGGAGCCCGAATGGAGATACCGGAAGGTGACCACAATCCTTTTAACCTACCAGAAGGTGGTCTTGAAGATGTTTCAAATGAAAGAGAGCCCGAGAACCCTTTCCATAGTGCTGGACCTGCAAACTTTGCAGTACGAGGTAGATTGGAAGATCAACTATTGCATGCTTTCAAGTTAACGGGAGGAAGAGCAAAGATCCAAGTAGATGACTTCCATCGGGAGTTACATGCAAAAGATTATTTGGACTGGGTAGCCACTGTTGAGAATTACTTTGAGTGGAAACCGATGGCTGAACTTAGGAAAGTACTCTTTGTGAAGCTTAAGTTGAAGAGTGCAGCACTTCACTGGTGGAAGAGAGTTGAAGAACAACGAGCACGTCAAGGGAAGAAAAAAATTAGCAGTTGGGAACATATGAAAAGCAAATTGCGGAAGCAGTTTTTCCCACCAGATTACGCCATGAAACTATATAAAAAGTTTCATTTGCTTAGGCAAAACGGAAGGACGGTTGAACATTACACCTCTGATTTCAACAATTTGTCTATTAGAGTGGGATTAAACAAAACTAACGAGCAATTAACGTCTCGTTATATTGCTGGTTTCGATCAAAGTATTAGAGATGAGCTAGGGATGGTTCGTATATTCAAGTTGGAGGATGCACGCCAATATGCCCTACAAGCTGAAAAACGCGTATTATGCTACGGTGCAAGGAAGCCTTTATTTGGTAAGACCATTAGCTCTTCTCAAGGCAGTTTTAGCAGTAAAAGGGAATTTTCAACCAATAAAGTTAGTAGAGGGAACGTAATGGGAACCAGTAAGGTTAACAAAGGAAAGGAGGTTCAAGGCAGTACCCAACCCAACATCAGAAGGGCGAGTAGCGGATCTCAAATCAGATGCTTTAGTTGTGGAGAAAATGGGCACACTTATTATACTTGTCCTAAAAGAAGGGTGAATTTAGTTGAACTTGAAGATGAAGATCAAGAAAAACCCGATCCGATCTATGATGAATATGTTGAGGATGAAGAGGAAATAGATATACACCTAGCACAAGGAGAATCTTTGACGCTTAGAAGGGTTATGACTACGACCAGCCAAGACTATAAAGAGGATTGGAGGAGGAAAAGTATCTTTAGGACACGTGTTAGGTGTGGAGATAAAGTGTGTGATGCCCTTATCGATAAGGGTAGCTCAGAAAACTACGTTTCTAAAGAAACCATGGAAAAACTAAAGCTACCTATAAAAAACATCCTCATCCATATAAGATTCAATGGGTTAAGAAGGGATTTGAGATACCTATAAAATTCCAATGTTTAGTC
>JBBYHM010384209.1:0-15553 GCA_038381775.1 Adansonia rubrostipa
TTTTAAAATTTTTTATACTCACAATTAACCCTTAACCTCTTAATTCATATCTAATTAATTTAACTGAAAAGATATTACACGCTCTAGATCTTTTTATACTCACAATCTCCTATAGTTTATTATGAGTAAATATATATAATATTTTTAATTATTTATTAAAGTAAATATATTATATAATATTTTCAACTCCTATTAAAATAAATAGGGGTAAATAGATCTTTTAGGAGCATTAATTTTTTTTTAAACTTTGATAGCAAATTAAAGCTTTTTAATATATTCTTAATATTTTTTTTCTATTCAAGAAAAAAAAAAGACAATAAGAAACAAGAAAAAAAGTATACTTTTACCAAATAATTATTGTGATTTAATTATTTTTTATCAATTAAACCAACTTTTTTTTGTTTATTATATGTTGTTACACTGTTATAATAATCCCTTCAAAATAAATAGAGATTTAATATAACAGCCTTTTAAACTCATTATTTCTCCCATTTTATTACTTTGTAATCATTTCATGTTACATGTACGTTACCTTTCTTTGATAAGAAAAAAAAAAAAAAAAGAAGTACGTTACATTTCATTCTTTACACTCTTCAGCATTCTTCTTTATCGCATTCATATCATTGTTTCATCTATCTCCTTATATATATATATGTCAATATTTATTCTATTTATTTATTTTCACAATATTAAATCATTGTTTTTCCTTTTTGTTATTTCTTTAATCCTATTTATATTCAACATTTATCTTTTATTTTCATTGTACTATATATAAATCATCTTGATCCCAAAATGCAATCAAATAACTAAAACCATTTTTCCATAAAAACCAAATAAATCAGTGGAGAGTTTTTTGCTTCCCAATAAATTTATTTTAGTTTCAGCAAATCGACACTTTCAACTTCGCTTCTGTTATCATAACTTCAAGTCTCTTTCTCTCGTTTTCTTTGATTTTTAATTTAAATTTTGCGGTAGTAATCTTTTCTCTCTTTTGGAATTAGGTAGATGCAGATATGGAGTACTAAGGATTTGAGTACTTCAATGGTGAGCCATAAGAACAAGACGTTGACATTGAGAACCCCAATATTACTGCTCCAAAGATTTCCTTTTTAATGAGAAATAGTAATTTTGACATTTAATTCCCAATGTTAAACATTACATCCAATTTTATTGGTAGAGAATTTTTTTTCTTTTATTATTCTTTCCAACAATTTTTCTACTTTCTTTTTTATAATTTTTTTTCCATCTCTCCGAACGTGTTATTCCTCTTTTTTCCATTTTCATCTTCACAAAGTTTTTTCTTATGTAAAGTGTAAACTTTATTTAAATATAACCCATTAAATCCCCTGGGAATTTCAGTAAATTAGTTTAGAGAATACGTATAACCATGTAATATATATATTTAACATTTAATTAAATGTAATTACGTCTCCTTGTTGATGCTTCTCTTATGAAAACTCGAGTGCGGTCCTGCAATACAAAGAGGGTTAGAAGGGTGTCGAAGCTTGTGTTCCGGAGCCCTCTCCGATGGTTAAGTTAGTATGCGGGTGTTTTCGGATATAGCAATGGAGATTCAGAATTGAGGAAAAGACCCATTTTACCTTTGGGTTTGCTTACCCTTTTATAGGCGTTGTCAGAAGACATAGTATCAGGTGATTTGATAGGAAGATGGCTAGCGTCGAGCTAACTGTTAGGCTATGATGTCCTGTGGTCGACTTTGTTAGTCGGCTGCCATTCGAGAGATAACAGTCCTCAAATCATGTTGCTGTCGAGAGATCACATCGTTGTCTACTGCTGTTTTGGCGGTTGATTGATTATACTGGCGAACTTTCATGTTATGGCGATTGAGTGGGATGATGATGAGTTATTAGGACGATCATCCAACTCAGTATAACACTACTAATTATCAACCTCCTAAAAAAAAAAAATCAATTTAAATGCTGGGGATTGTGAGTCCCACATAATCACATTATTTCCATTTCTTGATTTGCTTAAATTACTTTGATTCTTTCAAATTAGTTTATATTATCATTAGTTTGTGTATCGGTTGGTTCTGTCAACAATGGTTAATATTTTTGGGAGTTTTTCAACTTTGTGTTATCAAATTTCATTTAATTTTGATGGAGTTTGCAATCTCTAAAACACAGGTAATATTTTAAGGTTGTTCAAGTTTTCAACTTTGGATTATGTCTATAACTGGTGACTTTTGTAAGGGGTTTTCGTGTTTTGATATACTCGGGATGCAAAATGAGTAATTGTAGAAGTTTAATAGAATAAAAATAAGAATTAAGTCAATTTTTTATTAATCATTATTACTATTTAATATTTTTATATGTTATTTTATTTTATTTTATTTTTAAATTCAATTACATCACTTATTCAATAAATATAAATATTAATAATTACTTAAACTAATGTAATCTTTAAATCCACATGATTTTTGGAGAGCAAATAAATAATTACAATATACAATCACTATTAATTTAATTTTTCTTAGCTTACACGTGGAAAATACAAGATATTCCATCAATTTTATTACTATTATTATTGTTCAAAACTTGTCTGGTTGAAAGAACATGGAAGAGGTTGGCAAGGGGTTTTGTGTGGACAAACATAATAATAATAATAATAAAAAACTCTTAAAAATAAATAGGTTTAATTTCTTAATTAAATAGAGTTAACTTCTATACTTCTTTACAATATTTCTTTTTGGGTATAAAATAATCGATTTATAAATCGGTTGAAACTCATAGAAGATAAAAGGAAATAATTAAAAATAAATCAAGGTACGGAATTTTGATTATACACAATAATAACTTAATTTAGCTGTTAAAATAATGGGATTCCATGTACTAAAATAATTTATTCAAATAAAATTAGTTATAACATAAATTATAATTAAAAAAATCAAAGCAAAGTAAAATTTTTGACAAAATTTACAAATATAACATTTATTATTACATTGTAGTAAAATTTATATTTGAAATTCAATTAAATATATAATTATTTTCTGTTAACTTTGAATTAATCTCGGTTTTGATATAATAATAATTTAAGCTAAATTAAGTCACATTCAATTACTTATAACTTAGTATCTTTCCTTGAATTAAATTGAAAATATTTTGAAAAATGCTAAATTAATTTTGTTACTTCTTATTTTCTCAAAAATAATATTTCAAATAAATATTTATACTTAGAATATTTTTTAGATAAGTTTAAGTAAGTTTCAAACTCAGAAAAACTCTTTTACAAGCTTTTTCCATGAATGTATCAATGCAATGTATGAATGGATTGATGCATCTGTTGGCAGTCGCTAAAGAAATCCTGAATCCGTCGTTTGTATCCGATAACTCTATAAAATAAAGTTATTTAGTCTCATTATTCATATTAAATTATCTAAGTCATAGAGATTTTTATTTAAATTTTATTTATAGTAGTACTATTTTATTTAAATTTTATTTATTTTTAGTATTTTTTTAATTTAGCATTATGTACTTTCCTTATATTTTAATGGCTTAGTTATTTAAACATTTTTCATATTTTTGTAGGTCAAATTCCAAAGAAGTTTTCAAAAATATAACAACTTAATCAACAAGTAAAGTGCACTCAATCAAAGAAAGTGATTAAATTTGACAATTTTCAAAAATAATATTTTCAAGCTACTTGGAGACAAGTTTGTACCTTCAGGGTTTTGCCTATAAATAAGAATCTTAGGATTAAACTGAGAGACATCACAGACAATCCTAAATATTCTATAGTTTTATCTTTCTAGTTCTTGGAAAAGGAGAGAAGCCACCATAATATTCAATAAGCTAGAGAGATTCTGGAGAAGCTTGAAGATCAAAGATCCGGCCAATCCTAGTTTTCTCTTTCTCTTTACTCTTTTTATTTTTCTTGTATTATTTATGATGGTGAAACTTCTTGGCTTTATATTTTATATATTTATTATGAACTAGATTTATTTTTCTAGGGTTGCCATGTAACTAAATATGTAATTTGAATTATTTTATTTTCTTTTCTTGATTTAATAATATTTGAGTTATTTGTTCAATCTTATTCTTAATGCTTCTAATTACTTGATCATCAATTAGACTGATTTGGTAACCTTAATGCATTTGGAAAAAGGAATTTTGTGTTTAGACTTGGATTGAATGACGTATGTTTCTTATTCATTTATTAGGATGAATTGATATGCATGTTAGATAGGAATATACGAGCGTGCCATATATAACTAAATGAGAGTCAAAGCTTAATGAGTTTCTTTTAATTCAATTTGCATAGGAATGTAGTAAATTGATTAAAAGAAATATTTTTATAAGACCATCAAAAGATACTTATAAATAATTTAGAACTTTAGGTTAACAACTTATTATCATTAGTCAAGTTAAGAGAGTAAGGTTTTATTCAAATAAAGTATAGAGGGAAATTGTAATCTTAGGCTTTTATTATTTATTATTTGCTTTATTATTATTATTATTATTATTATTATTATTGGTTTTAATTTATAATTTTTTAATCGATTGTTTAAATAAGATTAAGTTGTTTTAATTTTAGTACTTAACAAATTTAGTATCAATTCCTCATGACATCGACACTCTACTTTATCGCTGTATTACTTGTTGCGATATGTGCACTTACATGGTTAATTCCGACAACAACTTTTTGGTGTTGTTGCGGGGAATTGTTTTACTATTTTTGTTAATATTAATACTAAGCAATCTTAGTTTTAATTCAAACTTTTATTTATCTATTTGTTTTTATTCCAGGTCATCTGAGAAGATAGCGTTCTATAATTATCAATGGTCATCTAAAAAAGTTAAACAACGAAAAGCACTAAATGCCATATCTGCACAATTGGCTATAATTTCTGGGAAATTGGACAATTTGAATGCACGTGCTATCCAAAAATCGTTCATAACTTGCGAATTATGTGGGTGAGCACATACTAGTGATCGTTGTCCAATTTATGCTAAACCTATTCAATATGTTGGAAACTGCATTATGCAGCAGGATTATTATTATTCCGACACTTACCATTCGAATTGCGGTGATCGTCCAAATTTTGCTTGGTGCAACACTGAAGAGCCTTCATATGCAGTCGATCCAACCTTTCATCAGGGTTTTCCATAGCAAGCTCAAAGTCCTTTCCTAGAAGAGAAGTCATTAGTGGAAGAGATGCTTATGCAATATATTGCAAAAGCTAAATCCGAGACGTTATCATTCAGAGTCTAGCAGCATCTTTGAGGAAACTTGAGATACGAATAGGCCAACTTGTTGATGCCATCTGCAATTATCCTCAAGAAACTTTACCATGTGATACTGAGACAAATTTCATGATAGGTAAAGAGATTGAGGGGGATGACAGACAACCAAAATTAATAACCGAGCATGAAGATGAAACTTCGGTTGATAAACATGATGAAAAGGTTCAAGAAGAGAAAATACAATCTGAACCACCATCATCCTTCCCAAAAGAATGTGATGAGTACTGTGCAATCAATTGGATGGAAAAGTACATCCAACGAAGTGTTCATAGAGAGTTATTCGATCGATCCATTCGAGGCATTGTTGATTTCAACTTCTAAGTGGGATAACATTGACTTTATTAGATGTTTGAAGTTATTGGAGGCACAACTACATTCCATTAGTTACACCTCTTTATTTGAACCATTGGGATTTTCAACTAATGCAACGTCATCTTTAAAGCCTCTTATTCAAAAACCACTTTCATTGGAGTGTAAGCCTTTGCCGATACATTTAAGAAACTATAAAAGACCATTATAATGGTCAACTACTGACACAAAATGGCCTAGGAAGTTTAAGGTGAAAAGGCAACATTTCAAAGATCTTTGGGGAGGCAAATTTGGTCAACAAAGGTCCTACAGCAGTTTAGTCTACCCAAAATAACATTGAAGATAGTCAAGCCTATGACTATAAATCAAGCACTTCTGGGGAGGCAACCCAAGCTTCTTAAACTTTTTTTATTTAATTTTAGAAATTTATTTAGTTTTTTTTCTCATACCTAATATTTTCCCTTTTTTTTCAGGTGTTAAAAAAAAATAAGTTGGCACTGCAGCACCAAGCTGCATCGAATGCTGATGCTGCAACGCCAGAATAGTGGCGTTATAGCACCATGAAAAAATTTTTTGAATGCCAACGTTGCAGCACCGGATGCCCTTTTTTCCTTTTGTTTACATTTTTTTGTATTTTTAAACTCATATTTTAATTTTCTATTTTATTATCTTAAAAATAATAAAAAAGTTTTGAAAAAATTTATTAGGATTATTATTATTATTATTATTTTAAGATTACTTTTAATAAGTTTGACTGATTTTCTTTTACAACTTCACACCAGTTTTGACAAACATGATAATTCAAAGAGAATGACTAGAGCTTCGCTTGAGTTTTCTTCATCGAGAAAGGGTAGTTTCTTATTCTTTCTCTTTTGTTTATAACATTGAGGACAATGTTTGTTTTAAGTTTGGGGTGAGGTTATTATTTTATTAAGGTCAAATTAGTTTAGGTTAGTTAATTCTTGCATAATTTTTTTCTTTATTTTTGCATAAATTTTGTTCTTTGTTTTTTTTTTCATAATTTTTTTTAAATCTAATATGATTGAGATGTTTTATGCTTAATATGATGAGATCCTTATCCAATGATGAGAACTTAGTTATTGATTTATTTTGATTCTTTGGAAAATATAAGCATGATTTAATTTTATAACTAGATTCATTTATTTTTCTCATTGTTAGAATGTGATTTTCGAAAATTCTGAGAACATAATCTCTTGCATTGATTTGTATTGCTTATTGAATATTGTTAATGTTGATGTAAATTGCAATTATATCTAGAGGCCTAGAATTTGTTTAATTCTCTCTCAAGGCAAAATCCTAAACAACACTTAGTTAAGGAAATGATTTAGGCCATCCTTGGATCGCTTGAGCCTTTCTAAGCCTACCATTATATATTTATCCTTAGTTACCCCATTTAAGCCTAATTGATATATCCTTTTCTTTTGATTACCACATATATCTAGCCGAGTCTAATAAGAAAAACCATGATCAACCTTCACTACATAGGCATGAGCATGAAATTGTTTCAAAAAATATAATGAGCCATGTTTAAATTATGTTTATGGGTGAAGCATGAAAAAAAATGAAAAAAATGGAAAAAAAAAAAAAAAGGCACACAAAAGTGTGTAAATAAAATGGCATAAAAAAAAAGGAAATGCCATGAAAAAAAAAGGTATGTGCTTCAATATGTTGAAAAAGGCTCGATAAAAGATATGGAACAATGAAAAGTGACTATAGGTGAATTAAGTCGAAATATATCTTTATCACACCTTTACTTTAGCTTTACATTATAAGCTTAATAAAGTCCTACATGATCTTTGATGAAGTGTTAATCTATATTAGTGGACAGAGAGATGAAAAGCAAATATATGAGAATCTAGTATTAATTCATGATTTGCATTGGCATAAATTTAATCAGTTTGCATGCAATAATTTGTAAAAAGATCATTTATGCACACACTGAAAATCCATTTGAAGTATTGAGATTGATAATTGAATTGAAATATGAATTTGAATTATGTTTATATCTACCTTGAATTGAGATATTGAGATGACTTTTGAGGAAAATTAAGATAATCATTATTTAAGTACATTCATCTTAATGCATGCTTCATTTTATTTTGTTTCATTTAGTTGGTTTTGTTTCTTTCTTTTGTTTTGTTTTGCTCGAGGACGAGCAAAATCTTAAGTGTGGGGTATGATAACTCTATAAAATAAAGTTATTTAGTCTCATTATTCATATTAAATTATCTAAGTCTTGGATATTTTTATTTAAATTTTATTCATAGCAGTATTATTTTATTTAAATTTTATTTATTTTTAGTAGTTTTTAATTTAGCATTATTTATTTTCTTTATATTTTAAT
Source organism: Adansonia rubrostipa (assembly GCA_038381775.1). NCBI lineage: Eukaryota > Viridiplantae > Streptophyta > Magnoliopsida > Malvales > Malvaceae > Adansonia > Adansonia rubrostipa. The sequence goes on from JBBYHM010384209.1 coordinate 7,939, forward strand.
GGCTTAGTTATTTAAATATTTTTCATATTTTTGTCGGTCAAATCCCAAAGGAGTTTCCAAAAATACAATAACTTAATTAACAAGTAAAGTGGACTCAACCAAGAAAAGTGATTAAGTTTGGCAATTTCCAAAAATAATATTTTTAAGCTACTTAGATACCAAGTTTGTACCTTCAAGGTTTTGCTATAAATAGGAATCTTAGGATTAGACTTAGAGACATCATAGAGACAGTCTTAAATATTCTATAGTTTTATTGTTCTAGTTCTTGGAAGAGAAGAGAAGCCACCATAATATTCAAGAAGCTAAAGAGATTCTAGAGAAGCTTGAAGATAAAAAATCCAGCCAATCTTAGTTTTCTCTTTCTTTTTACTCTTTTTATTTTTTTTGTATTATTTATGATGGTAAAACTCCTTGGTTTTATATTTTATATATTTATTATGAATTAGATTTATTTTTTTAGGGTTGCAATGGAACTCAATATGTAAGAAAAGTGATTAAGTTTGACAATTTCCAAAAATAATATTTTTAAGCTACTTAGATACCAAGTTTGTACCTTCAAGGTTTTGCTATAAATAGGAATCTTAGGATTAGACTTAGAGACATCATAGAGACAGTCTTAAATATTCTATAGTTTTATTGTTCTAGTTCTTGGAAGAGAAGAGAAGCCACCATAATATTCAAGAAGCTAAAGAGATTCTAGAGAAGCTTGAAGATAAAAAATCCAGCCAATCTTAGTTTTCTCTTTCTTTTTACTCTTTTTATTTTTTTTTGTATTATTTATGATGGTGAAACTCCTTAGTTTTATATTTTATATATTTATTATGAATTAGATTTATTTTTCTAGGGTTGCAATGGAACTCAATATGTAATTTGAATTATTTTATATTTTTCTTGATTTAATAATATTTGAGTTGTTTGTTCAATATTGTTCTTAATGCTTTTAATAGCTTGATCATCAATTAGATTAATTTGGTAACCTTAATGAACTTGGAAAAGGGAATTTTGTATTTAGACTTGGATTGAATGACATATGTTTCATATTCATTTATTAGGATGAATTGATCTGCATGTTAGATAAGAATATACGAGCATTTCATATGTAACCAAATGAGAGTCTAAGCTTAATGAGTTTCTTTTAATTCAATTTGCATAGGAATATAGTAAATTGATTAAGAGAAATTTTTTTTAAAGACCATCAGAAGATAATTATAAATAATTTAGAACTCTTGGTTAACAACTCATTATCATTAGCCAAGTTAAGAGAGTATGATTTTATTCAAATAAAGTGTTGAGAGAAATTGTAATCCAAGGCTTTTATTATTTATTATTTGCTTTATTATTATTATTATTATTATTATTATTATTATTATTAGTTTTAATTTGTAATTTTTAATCGATTGTTTAAATAATATTAAGTTGTTTTAATTTAGTACTTAACAAATTTAGTATCAATTCCTCGTGAGATCGACACTCTACTTTATTACTATATTACTTGTTACGATACGTGCACTTGTGTGGTTAATGCCGACAACAGTATCGATACAACACAAATTGTATTAATGCAAATCATGATGTATCGGTACATCTTGAAATGTATTGATAGATTGGGCTACAACAGCTATTTTTTAAAGCAATGCATCAATACACCACTTCATGTATCGATAAAATGTCACGGGAAAGAAAGAAAACAAGCATTTATGAAAGTTACAATGGCTCTCCACCTGCCTCATTAATGCCCCACGTCCATAATTTAGTTCTAAGCTATAAATACAGGATTCCAACAGCCGAAGAAGATGAGATACCAAGATTAATCAAGCGTTGGATATCAAAAGCTCAAAAATATTCAAATTCTTCATTCTTCTTGTGTTCAATTTGTATTCCTTCTTTTATTTGTATCTCATCCATCTCGTACCTAAATTCTAGCAAATACCCACTTATTAGAGGTCTGAGGTCTTGATTAGTTTACAAACACTTCATCTATCTCACAAAGGGATTGTGAGAAAACTGAGTTAAAAACTTAAGAATTTAGGATAAAATTCTTAAGAGGATTGAAAGGTTCTATCTAAGTCTCAAGAGATAAAGTTGTAAGGTTATACTTTAGCCTTAAAAGTAGCACTTTCATTAGTGAATTGTGAGAATCAACTTCGTAAGAAAGCACCAAATAAAAAAAGATGTAGGCTCCAAGTTCAAGGACTAAACCTCTTTATATATCAATTGTTTGCTTCTCTTACTCTCAACTTATTTTTACTTTTATTTATCTTCAATTTCAATTAAAAATTAAATTTTTGATCAAATTTTTTAAAAGACCAATCCACCCTTTCTTGGTTTAATCCTTACTTTGAGCTAAAATTTTTCAATTAATTTACCTTAGTTCAAGATGGTTAAGATTAAACATTATTAAATTCATACCTTTTAACCCTTTCATATCTGAAATTGAATTCATTTATATGTGCATTTAGTTCCTATATTTTAGCCAAGTGATATTTCAAATTGAATAGATTTAGGAAATAATTTTTAATTTAATGCATTGTTTCTCTATTCTTTCCTCTTTACTTCTTAGAAGTAAGATATGTATTAAAAAATCCTTTTATACATCAAGAAATATGTGCCTGATCTTGATGAAATTAACTTATACACTAAATTAGTGAAAATTTTTTATGTAATAATTATTGCTCAAAGGCTAAAATTTAGTTGGTTATATAAATCATAAAATGAAAAAATTAAGCAAATTTGTTGGATATATACAATAATAAATTTATTGTCTTACTATAATGAATTCTAGATCCCAATGCAATTAATTTAAAGCTAAAAGTTAGAGATTACTTCAAGAAAATAATAAAAAAATTGACATACTTTGACTTGATAGAACCTCTAAGAAAACATACACACTCATTTAAAATCTAATTATTATGCGAAAAAAATAGAACCTGTATTGTGTGAATGATTCATTTTGCTCTTTAACACCAAAAAAAAAAAATGGGACTAGACTAGTGTAATCAGTATGTACCGGTTTTAATATACAATAGTACCGACAATAGCTGATTTTGTTTGGTTTGTACTGGTCGTACTAGTAGGTATCATTCTATTTTCGATGGTATCTCCCAAAAAAAGCTATACCAATTGGTATATAATATAAGCTTGTAAAAGAAAGTTAAACCAATATTGATATTAAATCAGATGAATATTATGCACAATTACTCGTAAATTTGATAAATATTAGGCATAATTATTCATAAATTTAACGATCATTAAAAAAAATTTAGCCTTGCTACTTAATTGATATTGATTTTCTTACATTTGATGAAGTTTTTTTTTAGAACATTATTTATAATTGACAAATATTTAATATATGAAATTTATTTAATCTCATTTATTTCATATTTGAAAATATTTTTCATATTGTAGATACCTTATTTTGTCCAGGCAAATCTCTATCAACCTAAGGCATAATCAAAGAGTGATGAAATCAAAAAATAGAAATAAAGCTAAGGGACGAGTCATCCGGCAAAAAGGTTTTGGGAAGTTCTAAAATGCTTATAAGCTATATTAAAGAAAATGTAAAAATGAGGCATCAAAGGTCACTTTTCATAGTATTACCAAGGTTATATACAAATTAATTTCCCATTATTTGTGATAAATTTAAGGTAAATTGGGAAGCTGCAGGTTCATACAAGTTATATTGGGGTGTAAGTATTAATACGAGGCCTTTACGGTGTGAAAAAAGTTGAATTTTCACATGTAGTATCGATACAAAAGGGTTTGGTAGCAATACCCAAGATATGGTATAATATCTGGCATGTTTGTATTGACACAGACCTTGGCAGTAGCTAAAGTTGTAATTTTTGGCAAAATGTATTGAGACATAAGCATGAGTATTGATATAGATCCATGGAGTATCGAGACTAGCCTCTAAGTCTCAAGACTGGAAACATTTTTACTCTTAGAATCGATACATAATTAATTATGTCGATACTCAAGAGTAAAATATACCTTGTGTATCGATACAACATGTTATGTATCGATACACCAAGGCATTTTTGCCTAGTTCGAGCCAATTTTTAGCCTTCGAGAACCCGATTCAAACATGTTTTTGCACCAAAAAACTATCATATAATATTGTAAACCTTAACTATGGGCTCTTTAACGAATTTTAAATAAATTTTAGAGCCCAAACAACCATTAACATAGGTCACTTTCAGAAGATATATGGTTGTAAGGGGGTGACAGGCATATCTCTGCTGGGAGGCTACTGCAGTCTTTCTGCCTCCTTGCTCAGCATTGCAGAACTAATAAAAAAGGAGTCAGCTGAGCATGGTAGCTGGAGATGTCCCTTGGGTAGAAGAGAAAAAATCGAAAGTATCCCTGCATTGTCTCTTAAAAAGAGCAATGATCAACTAGCTACCTAAAAAAGGGGGGAAAAGCCAAGAAAAAAACTCTCAGGAATCTCAAAAAAAATATCTTCACCATTCCAACAAATTCTTCAGCAACTTTAGCTCCAAAAACTCACCAAAAGCACTATTCCATTGTCTTTCACTCATAACCAACCTTTATTCTCGTAGACACCCCAAACCACTACTGGAAAGCCTTCAAGAACCCAACTTTCCACATATTTTGATCCTTAAAAAGCCTCACCATCAACCATACCACCAAAAAGCTACTTCCTTTTATCTTTTTCTTATTAAATAATAGTAAGGAGAATGAAAAAATTAAGCCTACAGCCACTACTTTGGGAAAAAGGGAAGTTCAAGTTTTTTGTTATATCCCCTCTACTTTGATCTTTGTAATTTCTGTTTTATCATTACCATCATCTTAGTAAAACCTTTGTATGCTTTTCTGGCCACCTTAGGACTCCCATGCATTTTTTGTGGCTTTGGTTGTGGTAGTTTAGGATCTTGATATTTTTCTTGGTGACTTCATGCTGTTTGGTTAACTAATCATGCTCCTTTTCATTTTCATCACCATAACAGCCTCTGTCCATGTACTTCTTGCCATGTCCTTTCCATATCCATGTCTTCATCTCATGTTTAAAATATATATCTTAACATGACATAAGTATGCTCATGCATTTACTAGAAGCTTGATAGTCTCCATGAAATAAAAATGCCTTTTTAGGAAACTCTTTTTAAACATGTTCATCCTAAGTATGTTCATGCATCTATCTATCATCTCCATGTATTTCTTGTCATCTTTTCTATAAAAAAAGTCATCTTTGCTCGTGCATATATGTCCTCCATATTCTACATTGTTTTATGGTACTTTGCTTGTGTTGAGATGCATGCTTGAGTGCTAGAAAACTTGATTTCAAAACTATCCCCAAGTTAAGCACATGCTATCTCCCATACATGGAGAATAACATGGGCTTAGGACTTTTATGAAGTTGGTTTTTCCAACCTTGGGCCAAAGCAAGTATTCAGTTTTGGATTCATGGAAGAATGAGTATAAGAATACTAGTTTTTCAAAAATGAAATGAAGTGTTTTAGTTTCTAAGCCAACCACCCTCATAGTGGCATGGTCAACGGGTTGTTCTATCATTCCAAACTGCTACGAGATTGTGGAATGAACTCGTGATGCCCATGTTAATCTCTCATCTTGGTTATGAATTTTTGAACGTCGATGGCCCGAGCTTAACTCAAAGAAAAACAAAAATACCGAACACCTCTCCTGTTTTGTTCTTGCAGCATAGTGGCCTGGCCTTGAAATTATTAAAAAAGTTAAAAATGATTTATCCATAATGTATTGGTATTTTTTCCTTGAAGGGTTTCGAATTAACTTTCCAACAATGTCTCATTTACCTTCAGATCATCTCAGATGAAATAGTTACCATTTTTTAAATCTTCGCTATCTGAAACCCCTGGATCTAACAAGCAGTTTATCGTTTGGGATGTTTCGGCCTAGCAAACAACATTTTTGAATCCCTTGAATATTTTTCCCATGGAGTTCATGAAATTCCCTTTTCGAAAAGGTATTATTCGCATTTTAAGAATTCAGGATGAACTCTGAAATGATTTTTCAAATTCCATTATACCTTTACCTTGTACATGCTGCTAGTGTCGAGATAAGTTGAAATTCAAAAATTAATTCGTCCTAAAAGGTGATTTTCTAGGATTTTTGGAATATTTTTACATTAATCCTCATCAAGTACCTTTCCAACGATGCTTCATTTACCCCCTGAAACCTCAGGATAAGTTTGAAATAAATTCTGAAAGAGAAATAGCATGATGCTGTCCTCTATTTCTAACCTGATTTTTGAAACATTTTTATTGAGGCATTCGAATGCCTCATGATCTACTCGCTCATGTAGACACCTTATTTTGTCCGGGCTAATTTTTTGCAATCTGAAGCATGGACGTAAAAAGGGGCGATGATTGTCACCCGACAAAAAAGTATTTTAAGGAGGTCAAGAAGGCCTAGGGATCATGCCAAAGGTAAATGCAAAGATATGGCATCAAATGATATAGTTTAAGGTGTCCAGGGATAGAAGATATGAGAAAATTCATAATTTTACTTGAATGTATCGATACATGGTTCTTATGTATCGATACAATGCCCCAACGATCCAAAAATTTGAAATGTCTCCATTTGTATCAGTGCATGTAGATGTATCAATACATGAGCCTCTGTATCGATACAGGACCTCATGTATCGATACTAGGCCACACTAAGATCAAAACATGCATTCTATAAAGAAATGTATCGATACATATCAATATGTATCAATACAGTGGTTCATAGTATCGATACAATGGTTCATAGTATCGATACAATGATCATTGTATCGATACCATGTTCATTGTATCGATACCATCAAGGTTTTTAGACCAAATATATCGATACATTATGCAATGTATCGATAAATGCAGACCATTTTCATGGTCCGAGCAATTTTGACTCATCCACCATTGATCCAAAACTCGATTTTAACTCATTGTTTTGCATCAGGAATGATTAAAACACATATCAAATTATGAATTTAGACTTTTAAATTAATCAAAACATTTTTTTAAAGTCTAAACTAGATCAAAGGGGTCAATGTCATATGATCACCTCACTCCTCTCTAGTTGTAGGCCAATATCACTGTCAGCCACCCTATTTGCTGGAAAATCATTTCAGCATTTAAACCAGCCACCTTATGCACATCACATTAACAGCAAGTTGCTCCCTGTAGCCACCCTATAGCCACCATGCTGACATCACCTTGTCCTCCTTAAGAAATGGCCAAAAGCACATCCAATTTGGCTCTAAAATGCTGGTATAAATGGACCATCTCTATCTCATCTAGAAAAGGTTAGATTCCATCTTGTTTCAGCTTCCAAAAACACATTCACACATCAAAAAAAACCAAATCCCATAGCTCTTCACCCACCAGCCAAAAACAGCCCCAAAATACCCACTTTCAACCTCTACACATTCTAAAAATCACTCTCATCCATACCATAACCAAAACCTCATTGTTTCTCTCTTTTTCTTGCTTATTTACAACAAGGAAAAGAGAAAAATTCGAGCCATCTCTATTGCTCCAACTCTTTGGCCAAAGTTAAAGTTTTGTTGGTATAACTTCCTACTCTATCACTTACATTTTTTGTTTTTCAGCACCTTCATCATTTTAGTGAGCTC
>JBBYHM010384220.1:0-15548 GCA_038381775.1 Adansonia rubrostipa
GGTGGAAAGAGATAAAGAAATTAATATTGAGATAGGTTCTAAAGGGAATGGCTGATCTAGAATTAGATATCCATTAAGTGTTACAAGCAATAAATAAAAGATCAAAGAAAACAAAGCATAATAACTTTTTGTTTTATATTGAATGAAAAGGACCTTGATCAAGCAACAAGGAAGTTCGGAACAGCACTTTTGTGGGGTTCAGTCTTTATCCGAACTTAGATCACAAAAAAAACCTGATAATCAGATCTTGATAGTAACAGTTCCATGTTCTTGCCAAAGCTCAGGATACTCAATGTCCTGAAATTTTCCATCATCTTGGATTGTAAAAACTTTTTGATTAAATGACATTATTGTGCAAAGTACTTAAGGACATGGTATTGTTTGACTGTAATCCTTTTATGGTAAATCCAGTTAGCAATCCCTGTTAACTATTTTCCTTATTTTATGGAACTAGTTTGTAGGGCAATAGACCTCTATAGGCCTCTCTTTCACTAAATCACTACCAACACCTGCCTAAACACTCCATAAACAAAAACTCAAACGCTCACCTTCCCTTTTTTTTTTTTTTTGAAGTCACGAGACCCACTGTCCCCTATGTTCTTTCGATTTGAGATAAGAGATAGAGGGAGAGAAATCAGTCCGAGAGGGTGGCAGAGAAACTGATAGAGAACTTTCAAAGCTCCTTTTCTCCACCTTTACTCTACTAGCCCTCTATATTGCAGTCTTAAACTGAAAGTCTTATAGTTTTCTAAAGCTTTAGTTATCTTCGCACCATCTGAAATATTGTTTACCACATATTTTCTTCTGTCTTTCTCTGTCGGTTCCATGTAGGTTTCCCCCCACATTAACTCAACCCTCTCCTTCCAAACAGTTGCTTCTTTTCTTCGTCTTTATCTCATCCTCTCTTTCTTTTTAACCTCCCCTTTTTTGTCCCTTTTCGTGTGACATTGTTCATCACTTTGTTTTTGCAGGAGACCCGAGAAGAACCCTTTAGATCTCAATAACTTGCCCGACGACTACAGTAGGGATGGTAAACAGGTCTTAGAGGAAGGCTCCTTGTCCGGTATAATTTTCTTCTAATGCTGCTACTATCTATAATCAACATTCACAACATAATCTAACCTTTTTTCTTTTTTTCTTTTTCCACTTTTTACAAAACTAAACAGTTAATTCTACTGTTACTACAATAATAATAACAGTAATAAACATTAAGACCCTTGAAATAAACAAAAACAAAGAAAAAAAAACCACACTCTTGGTTCTCCAAGTTTTGAACGGAAATATATATATATATATATATATATATTAATTCCTTTTCTTCACGCTCATCAACGCTCTGCTTAGAATAGACTAGCTGTGTTTATAAAGCTTAAAAAGAACAAAAGGCTGTTATGAAGCTTTTAAAATGATCAACATAGAAGCAGTGGAAAGGGGAGCAAGACATTGCGGGATTTTATAAAAATCAACATTGTTAAAAGTATTTATACACGATTTGGGTAAATTAGGGCTCGGATTTTGGGCCAAGAGTGGTCTCATCGAAGTTGCTTTAATTGGAGTTGTCTAAAGCAGGCTACAGGAAAAAGAAAAGCGGCGCTAAGGATGGGATAGATGGGTGCGGAAAGGTCTATGAATGTAGGTTTTGTTCCCTCAAGTTTTGCAAATCACAAGCTCTTGGGGGACACATGAACCGCCACCGACAAGGCAAGTCGCTCACTTCTTTATACCGCATAAGTTTTCGAGCTGTATTAGCCTAGTCACTATCTTTTAGTTTACTACAAAACACACTTAGGGAATCGTCGGAGCTTGTTATAATTATGATGCCCATGAGCGTTGGTCATGCCAATCATGAGAAAACCATAAGTTGGTTTTTATTGCTGAATTTCTTGGTCTGGTTTTCATGTTGATGAGTACTTTTGATTTGATTTGCATTGTTGTTGGGTGTGGTCAGAAAGGGAAACAGAGACATTGAACCGAGCTCGCCAGCTGGTCTTCAATAACGATAATTTGGCCACCCAAGGGCATCTAGGGTATGTTTCTTGAAGATTGACAGGGATGTTTTCTGCTTATCCTTTCCATCTTCATTTCATTCTTTGTTTTGGTTGCTTTTACTCTCTGAAATCAAAGGACTTAATTAACTTACTTACAACTTAACAATGATGCCCTTTATGATCACCACTGTTATTAATCTTTCTACCTATTATATTGACCTTAACGAAAAACATGAAATATTCCAATCATTGCAGCTGTCATCTGAGCTACCATCATGGAGGTAACGTGGGTCATCCAACACTACCATTCAGAACAGTTTACCCACAAAGATTGCTCTCTGGTTCTTCAACAACGCTCATGCCAGCACCATTACGGCCACCGCAACCGTATTTACACCCATCACCGGCACAACTCAGCTCCTACCCTTCTGCGTACCCAACTTACCCTATGAACGACTACTATGTAGGATATGTCCTCGGAAGCAGCAGTTCATCACAATACCCTCATCAAAACCTAAACTACCCGGGTGCACCAGACTCTAACTACACTTGCATTGGGGCGCCAGTTGGACATGGGTTCGGGTCTGCTGCAAGCCGCGGAGAGGACTTGGGCAGATCAGGAGGAGTGGGAGGAGAAGGTACTGCTGGTAGAGACGTGTCACTAAGCAATCAGGAACAGGGATTGAATCCGAGTAGGAGCTATGAAAGAGGGACACAGCAGCTTTTGGATCATCCTTCAACGATCGATCGATTTCACGACGGGTTCTAAAAATTTTTTTATCTTCATCTCCTTTAAAAATTTTGGATCTGTTTATGGAGTACTAATCTGGTGTGAAACGCCACCCAGACCCAGACAGAGATAGAGAGAGAGAGACTTAACAAACTGACAAATGGGGTCATGCACGGAAGGAGAGAAAGAGAAGTTTTCTAGTTTATGTATTCGGGGGCAGCTTTTTGAGCTCATCGACACTCTCAGCTAGTTTGGCTTGGAGCTGTGGGTATTGAGGGGTGGGATTTGTTGTTGTGTACCAGAGCAACTGTGAGAAATGGGGACTACAGCTGGGAGGTGGGACAAGAAATTTAGATATGAACTGAAAGTTTATGACGCCTTTTTGCATTTGGATTATTATTGCATGCAATCAATCTATTTTCCTTTTTTTTTTTCTTTTCTTCTATTATCTTCCTTAGTACCTCTCGCTATGTTTTAGACTTTAGTGTGTTTTTCATTTCGCCTTCATCCAACTTTGACCGTAGCTGGTACGGTTGGTTCTCTGTCTTTCTCTCCATACCCAAAATTGGGATCGCCCTTCGTAGTTTACACCAATTAACGACCATTTTTAATGGATTTTGGGTGCATGTCTTAGAGTTTCATGAGCTTCAATCCAATAACAAAATATCTTTCTGCAATTTTTTAATTTTCAGTAAATCACATTAGAACATATACTAATTATTTTTGAAGTTTTGGGTTTTGTTTTTTAAAAAAATTTCTTCGACTGCCACAATCTCAAACGTTTTACGTAACATTCACAGTACATATAACCCCTTCATAGAGACAGCATTCAAGACGAAATTCGCAACCACGATTTATAACTGTGCAATTCTGGCACAAAATGGGCAATGAACCTAGAGAGAACGTCGCTGAGAGTTTTCCTGACTAGAAACAATCAACTGTCAGCCAATCTGATGAGCACTGAATTCCTTTTTCCTCTTACCTTGCGACATTAGTTAATTAAATGTTGTGTAGTTAATATTAATGCAGTGCTGGTAATTGGTGTACAGTCATGAATTCTTCTCTCTTTAATCCTTCTTCACCTGTTTTATTGACTCCCCAGTGTAGCCCTATCTCCTCTCCATTTTTACAGTTCTCTATCTTTTAATTGAGGAACGACATATCCAAATTATGGGAGGTTAAAACAGCCCACGAAATTGAAATCACAAAAGGAAACCTTAGTCTGATATAAATCAACAAATTTCAATAATTGATTTTGAACCTAAGATTTAATCCAATAGACTCATGCAATCGCATTTACTTTTTGGATTATGACCCCTTTTATAAAGAAAGGGTGTCCATCACTTACTGAATTCCCTTATAACTTAGCTTAACTTCAGTTAGGTTTAGACTGAACAAAACTTGTTATATTCAGTTAGGTGGTAAAGGGGATAAAATTCATGAAGTCTAACTAGAGGACTTGAGCCAGATCAGTAATATGTATAGTCTACGTCGTGAAGGATTTTACCTAGCAAAACGGTTTCTTTGATTTATTCATCTGGTTCTGATACAAGGCAATCGTTTTTAATCCCATTGCATAAAAAGGATTTTTATTTTGGTTATATTTATTCAATGTGAGATATAATAGGAGCGAACCTTTTTCCCATCCCTTCATCCATTAGACACAGTGTGTCAAAACTAGAAGTAAAGGCGTCAAGTTTCCTTAAACAACCAGCCATGCTATATGTCATCTACTTCTACAATAAAAGCAAAAAGAAGGGGAAAACAAAAATAAAAAAAGAAGGGAAGAACAAAAATAAAAAGTAAAACATGTACTTTCGGATCATTATATCCGTATTCTTTTTAAATATTACTGTAATCATAAATGCTTTTACGGTAAGATATGCAGTAGGAATCTAAACTTCTTTATGAAGAAAAGTAGAAGCAACTACGCATCAGCTAGCCTGGCTTATATGTCACAATATTCTACCAAAACTGTGACCTCAAAAGACCTTAACAGCACCAGAATATAGCCTTAGCTCATAAAGTGAGAAAGATCAAGTAATCTGTTTTAGATCGAGTTATCATTAGTATCCATCTTGACCAGCTTTTGTAATATGCTTAGAATTAGACTTGGGTGATGGAGATTTAAATTATGATTATAATATGTTTTTATTATTTTTTATATTTATTGTAGTTGGGGTTTAGTAAATATTATTATATTTAATTGTCATAAATATTAATTTTAAGTATTAATAATAAAAAAAAATTTATAAAATAATGACAATGTAATACTACAAATGGGATAATATTGCATTGAGACTGTTATTTAAATGCTCAATGGTCGCTAAAAGCAAATTCCCAAGCTTGGATATCTCAATGCTGCTAATATTCAAGATCAGTCCATTCAAATACGGATTTAGGATTTTTTTCTTTTTTTAATCTTCTTCTCAGCAGGGCAAAGTTGCTCTACAATATATTTATTTAAACTTTCATACTGCCTCCGTCCCAATTAAATGTTATATTTTAATTATTTTAATCAATTTTTTGTTTATTTTGATCTTTTATTATTTTGCATAGGCAAAATTGAAAAAGGTGTGACCAAGAAAGTCAACTGTATTAAAAATTTAAAAATTTTATTCTGTTAAAATATCTAAGAGGTCTTTATTAAATTATTTTTTTTATTAAAAAATTGAGTACTTTAGTTTTTATACTTTTGAAATTGAAACATAATAATAAAGTTAATACTGTGGTAACGTTTGTTGTGGAAAAAGTCATATTAAAATAAAATAATTTATTTATGCCACGTCAATATTAATCTTATACATTATTATTTTAACAAAAGAGTCAAACACCACGTCAGCTTTTTTCTCAACAATCATTACCTTAATTATTAATTTTACTTTTTTGTTTTAATTTTAAAAGTATAAGGACTAAATTACTCTATGTGGCTCAAGTCAGACAATGCTCCTCCATGCATGAACAAATGGTGTCATCTGTGAGAACATATTCTAGCTATATTGTAGTCTTCAGAAAAAACACAATTCACGCTCTTACAAGGGGCTACTGTTGAGAGGACAACAATCTCATATCAATTAGTCAAGGATTTAGATGATGGCTTATAAGGCAAAGGCCATCCTACCACTATTGAGATACATTTTCTCAAAAGATAAAAATGTGAGCATAATTTACGTACTGCTCCAAAGTGGATAATACCTTATAGCGAACACTATCGGACAATCCATGTATGAGCAAGTAAATGACTAATTTGCACTAAATGGTTGATATAGGGAACTCCCAAGTACTTTAACCCTCATTCTTGCACTAGTTACCAGCCCTTGCAAAGTCTAATTCAATGATAAATTCTGCACTACCTATTCTATTGGATTTTTAATCTCCCAATGGGCATCTATATACACAATAATAAAGCAACTACCCTCAACTTGAAGGGATTACTTCTCTTTGGTGTTGCCACATGACAACTTCAATTTTTTTAAAAAAATTTTAACGATATTTTTTTTAATTTTTTGTGACGTTTTTATTTTATATATTCATTTCTTATTCATATTATTTTTGTATAATAAACGGTTTCAAATTAATATATATTTATATAAATTTTGACACATTAATAATTTATTTCATGTAGATTTTAACACGTTTGTGTATTCATATTATGCTCATATTTTTTATATTGTGTCATATTTTAATTATTTTTTCTCATATTATGTTTGTATCATATAATCATGTTATATTCGAAATTCTCAAGTCCAATTGACATTATTCAAATAATTCTCAATTTTGTGTCACGTGTCATTATACTTATTTCATGTTACATTTTCATGTCAATTATGTTCAAAGTATTATAAATTTTATATAAATTTTGACACATTAGTAATTTAATTTGTATAGATTTTGGCATGTTGTCAATTTGTTATGTTCATGTTATTTTTCATGTAGTGTTGTGCTTTAATTATTTTTTCATGTTGTTTTCATGTCATATAATCATATTATATTTGAAATTGTCAGGTCTAATTGACACTCAAATAACTTTCAATTTTTTATCACATGTTGTCATGTTCGTATTATTTTTCATATCATAATTGTATTCAAAGTATTATAAATTATATAAATTTTAACATGTAAATAATTTATATTATGTAAAGTTTGTCACGTTTGTCTACTCTTCTTGTGTTATATGATTGTGAGTGTATTGTAATATATATTATGTTATAGAAAAAACTAAATATTTTTTAAAATTTTTTTATAAAATATTTTACTCCCATAACATAAATAAAAATATTATAGAAAATATTATAAAGTAATTAATAGTATATTACTAATACTATTATTATTTTTTAAAACTATTCTCTTTTATAAAATGCTAAAAGCAAAACATCTTGGGTGAAATTAAAGTTAATATTCTAGTATTTAAAGAAAAATAACTCTGATACATTCAAATTTTAACAACCTAAAAGCCCAAAACAAGGAATGACATTCCAAATTTAGAGAATCTAGACGTTCCTAGCCTCGCTATAAATACGGATTAAAAAAAGTTAGAATTCGATTCCAAATCAAACTCCTTGTATAAATGAAACTTTTTCACTTTGCAAGCCTCTGATGTTCATTCATATATTAATACTTACGATATGTTTAGTTCACTAAATGAAATAGCCATTCAATAAAAATAAAATAGAGAGGGAAAAAACAGAATATGCATTACGTAGTTTGGTTCATTGAATAGAATAATAGAAAAATAGTATTACAATGTTTGGTTGATTGAAATAATATTAAAAAATATGCAAGACTAACTATAAAAAACATTTTTACCCTTAAATTAAGTAAAGTTATTTTATTGATAAAAAGTAAATTTATTTTTAACCTCAAATAAAGTATTTTTAAAATATCATAAAATATATTTTAAATATTAATACATTATATTAATTATATTTTTAGAAATATTTTCTTAAAAATACTATTTTAAAATATATTCTATATTCATATATTATATTTCATAATATATATTTACAATTTCCCTTAAGATTATATTCAAAATTTTACCAATTTATTTTAAAATATATTATTTAAATATAAACAACAAACCCAAAATGTGAGGTTAGGTTTGTTTTTCTTTAGCAAATTATTTAAAAATAATATTTCTCTCTATTCATAACGTTCAAAAAGAAATAAAGAACATAGTTAAACCCACCAAAGTTTCCCAAATCTTAGCAGTAAGTATGGTCGCCGACTGCCATATGCAACCATCTATCAGTGCCAAATATTGTCAGAAATTCATCAAAAACCACCCAAAGCTTCCTCCAAATCTTATCTTTCCTATTTTCTAGTTAGTATTTTCAAAAAATGTCTGAAAAACTGCAAATCTACAAAACTAACTTGTACCTTTCACCCTCATTTTGGCCATATTTTATCGCTCAGAATGCTCCTAATTATTTGTTTGTGTCTCATCTTTGTCTTTTCTTCCTTCCTAAATTTGGATCCTCTAAATTTCATAATCCTATATAAACGAAATTTTTAAGGAAAGGGTCACGAAACTTTTAGAAAAATAGTCTATCTCTCTCCAAAGCCTCTTAAAGAAGATAACCTTTCATTCCATAAATCTTTAGGCACACTGTAAAGGTATATCCTTTGTTTCAATGTTTATCAAAACAAACAAAATCAACAAAGAGAATATTAATTAGAGAAAAAAACATAAAACTTTGAAAGATTGACGAAAATTTTAGATCAAGAGGATATTAAGATAAAGGCAAAGGATTAAAGGATTTTTTATTTCACCTTTAACACTATTTCTCGAAAACTTCAAGTTAGTTTCATTGTCTAGGTTTATTAAAAAAAAGGAAAAATAGTGATATAGGGGAGATGCACAGGCTATGGCAATTTGGTAAAAAAAATAAAAAACTATTACTGAAAGGTTCTGAATAGCCATTCAGTAGGGAAAGCACTGAATGGCTAATTAGGCTGTTCCTATAACAAACCATGAACCGATTGAATACTGAATCACCTAAAAAAATGAAGGAAACAATGGCATATGTAAGCACCCTAAATATAGGTAGAATATATGCAAAATGAAATGCTCATTATATTCAACCAAACACACCGTTAATGTCTTGATTGAATAAAAACATACATGCGGCAATATGCAACTAGTTTAAAGAATGGATGGACAAAATTTGATCAAATTCCATATTGAAGAAACTTGTTCTCTTTATAAAACCTTAAATTCTGTCAACCATCTTTCATTTAGAGTGGATTAAATTAAGACAATGTATTGCTAAGACAAGATATCCACAATGTGATTAAGGCATCTTTATTTATATTTCATTGAATCTAAATCATATCCTAATTTTAATGCAAATTAAACTATTCAAAAAGTCCTCAAAGAAATTTTTTTTATTCAATTAAGTCTAACTTAATAAAATCTTAAATTTAATCCAACAAATTGATTTATTGACCCAATAGGTTTCCAACATATTGGCAATAAGCATAAATTATAATCTTTTTTTTTTTCAGATTCTAATCTATGTTTTTCAACAAAGCTAATAATCTATAAACATAATTCATGAGTAGCATCTAATAATGCATCATTACCACCCAAATGTTGAAAAGTCAAGGTGATTTAAACGAAACTTTTCAATAATCAGATATTAATGTAATTTCGATCTTTTCACCATATATCCCAAAAAAACCATGGGCATGGTGTAATTTTTACTCATGAAATCCATTCATATTAGCTCTTGTAGCTTGGTTAACCTTATGAATTTAAAGATATAATTTCTCCTAAACACTTCATGCCTTGGTGTAATGAATCCTCCTTCGATCACTCATTTATCTTCTTATGCATCATATCATACCCAAAATCACCCTATTCAGGCATCCCTTCTTGGAATTTGTCTAGATGAAATCAAAATATGACAATTCACATACAAGATGACCTAGTATAACAAGTCTAAATACTATTTACACGATTAACACATAAGAACATTTTTATAGGCATTTATCTACTAAATGGAGTTCTCACAGTGTTATGTTTACTAAACTTATTAATTTAAATAACAAGGACCTACATGTTGTTCTCAAGTATCCTTTAGACTTTAAACTATGAGTTTGGTTGCTTACTTTGAATGTTAGGAAGCTTAACATGTGCCAATCTTAAGCATTGTCAATGCTATGTCTTGATAATATAATGACCAAAAATAGTTTTAGGAACATGGTTTTGATGTATAAGGATCTCACAGTTATAGCCCTTTTATAATTTTGTACAAGGTTTTTTATGTTTGATGGGTTTCATTTGATGGGTTTCATCCAATTAGCACTTAATATTGTTTATTATTGAAATAAGATATAGGAAAATATAATAATGACAGCTATGCATTCTTAATTGTATATTCTTTTTATCCGATTTGATTGACTTTAGGGCATATACTAACAACTTCATCCAAATAAAGAAAATATATAATACAATTAGCTCTAAATCATCATCACTTCAGTAGTTGGAAAAAGAAAAAAAACTAGTAGACAATGCTATCTATCAATCACTATATCTTTTAGCATTACTAGAAGTTTAACAAGTAAAGATTAAGAACTTCATTTCATAAAAGATCAAAGTGAACTCCAAAGTCAATGCCACAAATACCTTCTTTATCTTCTTGTTTATTTAAACTAGTCTAGAATAAACTCATAAATCATCAACATTTCAAGATCCACAATCTTACTATAAGAAAATTAAGACATTTCCTCATTCAAATGCATGACTTAGATATAATGTGAAAGATGATATAGGGAGTGCTCACTAAATAACATTCTTTATCAAGAATGTCTTGATTAAATGAGCTATTCTACTTTAATAATGCTATAAAGATGAACAACACACATGATAAAGTCTCCCTTAATCAATCATAATCCAGATTATGGGGCTAATTTTGATGTGAGAATAACCAATATTAGGCATAAACCTAATCTTAATTATGTTTTTGACAAATAATAATATTTTAGGCTAAAATATCAAAGATGATCAAATTTACACTTTATATCAAGCTACATGTCAATTATTCATCTCATTAGATAATTCAAAACTAAAGTTTCACACATCACCTCTCAATCAGTGGACAATATTAGATCTTGCACCTATTAACGGATGCTTAAGCATAAAACCTTGTTCTCAACAAACATTTATAGTTAAGTACTTTGAAAAACCAAAGAAATGACACTTCCGCAACCAGAAAAAGACATGGCACTCCGACAACTACGAAAAAACTCAACATTTAGGTAGTCGAAAGAAGATTTAACCTCAAAACGCTAGACATTTAAGAAAATATTGAACTCCTAATGAATTATAACTAGTAAGATCAAACTTATCATTCTCAACACTTAGCTGCAACATAATATCTTGAAGGCAATTAATGCATAAGTAAAGTAATAAATTTATAAAACTCTAGTCGCCTCAAGGTAATCTATTTTAAGTGACCTTAGAAGCTAATACTCCTGCACTCACTGATTGCTAAAGGTGATCTGATAAACAAATACTCAACTACTAACGTTAAGTAAAGTTAGGCCTGAGGGTGATCACAGATAAACAAATATTTAACTACAAACGTTAAGAAAAGTTAAGCTTAAAGGCAGTCACATTATAACCTTCTCATGCCTAGAGCAACTGTTATGCCCATAAATTACCTCAAGAGTATTTTAGCAATCTTCCTACTTATATGCAATTGGTTAGAGGTAACAGCCTCCATAAAGGTATGGGATATTCTCCCTCAACTTTATACACTTACTCGTTTACTTTGTCTCTTTATCTATTGGATAATAACCACCTCGAGCATTAGAGTGAGTGTCAAAGCACCAACTCCAACGCTCTCTAACCATCTCTATCATGGAAGCTCTACCATATGTCACCAAAAGGACCATGAAAATTTTGGACACCAACAAAGTTAATTTCTATATGTCTTGGCACATACACAATCAAGTAAGTAAGTGTTTGTGTTTCCACTTTAGTTTCCAAACTTAGTGTATAACCTATTATGTCACTGGTAGCCCACCGTGCTCGATTTTCGGCTTAGTTTGTTTACTGTTTGAAATTATAAAGGTTAAACCCTCAATAAATAAAACTGAAAATCTTAGACTCTTGCAAAAATCTTGGTTGTTGAAATTAAGTAGTAGCTTAATTTCAATTAAAAATCAAATCAAGAAGCTTTTGGATCTACAAAGCACTTTTGATTGTTACACCTGATAATAGTCTACATAAAGCTAAAAGAATTTTAAAAATATGATTATGTCATCTCGAAGAATGAGAAACTTAGTTCAATAAAAGAAAAAAGAGTCCGCTTAATTGATGCCTATAGATATAAGTTAAAAATTATTTATTTGGTTTTCATTTCACGAAAAAATTTTTCATTTAATGTATTACTTCTATTAAGTTAAAAAATGATACATTAATTATATTTTTTCTATATATATATATATATCACCTTAGCCCGTGCGACTATGCCTAGTGAGATTGATTTATATTTCTAAAGAACAAAACTTAATGAGAAATTACTAAACAATTGCAAAAAGTTGCACTCCGTGAAACTCCAGGTTAGGTTGTTGAAATTCATTCGAGAGATATAGCTTCGTTATAACTCTATTACGTAGAATTATTTAGTTTCATTTTGTATTTCAAACTTAGATAAGTAATTGATGTTTTAAATTTAAATTATTAAACCCTAATTGTTTTAAGATTAGTTTTATTTATTTCACGATTAAATTAGATAATAATTTAATGTTTTTCATGTTTTTTGAATGTGCAAAGTGAGAATGAAGACGTCGAAAAGGTCACAATGCAGCAGGCAGCAGAACTGGCGTCGCGGTGGCAGAATAGACCAGATAACTCTATTGCCGAGAGTTATCACTTCGATTCTTCAAATTAATCAACAACTCTAATCAGCTTCAAAACAGGCAGTTGGGGAAACAATAATCGAAGTGAGGCTAACCCTAGCTAGCTAGCCCTAACACGAGTGCCCCTAGCAGTAGGTTTGGCCCAGCTGGACTGCAAACTCTCCACCACTCCTTTACATTTTTCAGATTAATCTAGATAAACTCCATCTCAAGTCTCAACCAAGCTGAAGCAGCATTAAAGGGGGAGAAAAGGAATTATCCAATTGAGAAAAAGAAAAAGCAGACAGACAGACCGAGAGTCGGAGAGAGAGAGAGAGATAACTGCATGTTTATTGGGCCATGCTTTTGTTGCTTAAACTATGAAAATGGTGTTTTCCTAGCTATGATTAGAAGTTACACAACAATGCAACCCTCTTCATTTCTCCCTTTTTGGTTCAAATGTCTAGGAACACCCTCCTGTTAATGCGCTTGAATATTTGATATTTACCATAAATCTCAGTCTTAAGCGTTAACCGTAGCAAATAGCAACGACTTCATTACTATATTTCTTGATTGCTAATTTAAAAAAAAAAAAAATAGAGAAAACCTTCGGCTAAAGTTTAACACACACACACACACACACCCCCACACATATATATATATATCCCATTTTCTTCGTCTCTCTTTCATTTTAAGGGAATTTAAAATATAAAATTTTGATTTTTTATGTGTTTTATATTAAAATTTTATTTTTTTTAATTTATATTTGATGCTTTGTAGTGCAAAAAAATTAAAAATAATAATAATAAAAATAAATTTTTAATCAAAAGGTGAGAATAGTATAAAGTTTTCAAAAACAAAATTCTTTTAGGGCATCCGAAAGAAATTGCCAAAAACATGAAACCGACGAAGGACTTTTATGTGTACCAGCAAATCCTTCCACATTAACTTGAAATCATCCCTAGTAATTATAACCTTAAATACGTTTATTAAAAAAATCAATATCAAATGTTTTGAATAGGTTTTTTTAATTTTTTGTTGGTCTATTCATTTGAGTTTTTTTTTTTTTAAATTGGATATAATAATATCCATATTGAATCACAAAGGAATTTCGACCCATTCCCAACCATGGATCTAGCAGACTTCTTTTTTTTTTGGCTGCCTGAGATATAGATAGAAATCCCCTCTTCGTTGTCTGTTTTTAAAAGTTAAAAAGTAAGAATTTTATGTTTTTAATTTATCAAATAAATGCTTAAATAACAAAATTGTAAAATTATTAAAAAAATAATAGTATACAATATACAAAATATAAATGTTAAACGTCCAAATTAAATCGAATACTTAACTATAAGACAAACAATTTAAGTTTAAACTATGTGAGATAATATCACTTTAATTAGCTATATGTAGGTAAAAATAAAAAAACATATGATAAACTCAAAAGGAATAGCATGCAGGAGTAACACAAAAGAAAACTTAAACTCAAATATCTGGTTAAACATAACTTAAAACTAACAATAGATGAAGAAACCTAACTAGAATATAGTAGTATAAGCAATTGATTCTTAACTGACATGAGATAATATTATTTTAATGATAAATATAAGCAAAAAAAATTTCATCAAATGCGAAAAGATTATAAAGAATAAAATCATATATAAAGTAAATTTGATTTAATTTTATCATATTATGGGCTATTGAATTATTTTCCTCCCATCCTTGATTCCTGATGCTCATCATATGTACCCAAAAAAAAAAAACAATTATTCCTTTTTCCTTTTTCTTAAGGTCACAATACCGTCAAGTGTAATTATATACGAATAACAATAAGATCTAATTAATTTGCTTTTCATTCTTTTATTATGGGCAATAGTTAATTTAGTTCATCATTCCCAAGGACAAACAACAAAAAAAAAAAAAAATACTAAAAGAGAGGTGCCCTAGTACATCGAAAGGATTGCCAATATATTGGCATCTAAACCCAAAAGGTATGACACTTAAAAGTTGATACTTCATAGAACAAAAACCCTTCTCACTCCCGCACCTTCCGTATGAAATCAATGAAAAGTGAAAAAAACCATTTCACTGTTTCTCAACAATGAAACTACCCAGATCCTGTTGTATAAAGGAAATTAATCACTGTTCAGGCACTTTAGCTCTTCCTCTCTCAAGCCCTGCATGCAGAGGATCTATGTCAACCCCTTCAGTCCCGTACCTGTCCCGAATATATCTCGGGATCCCACCAGGGAGAGAGTGAGAGAGAGAAAGGAGCAGCAGCAGCATGCCGCAAGCAGCGGCATTGATTTATGAAAATGTAGGGTTGCGATGTATATATAGATAGGGCTATAACTACAATAAGAAAAGTTGCATCCAACTGTCAAATGCTTGAAATATGAGAGTTGGATGTAAAACACACAGCAATTGAGGGCAGGGGCAGAGAAAGCAGACGGCTATTATAGGCTCTGCTAATTCACGAAAAGAACATGTGAGACGGAATGTTTAAAGTTGCATGCCTTCACCTATAAAGGTTTTTTTTTTTTTTTTCTATATATCGTTTTTTAATTTATATATTTTGTTTTTTAACATTATTTTTTATTTTTTGATGTCGTATGGTTTTACAATATAAATAATAATTAAAATATAATATAAAATATATATGATATGAAAAAATATAAATATGATATATAAATATATTAAAATTTATATAACACAAATTATTAATGTATCTAAATATTTAAATAGATATATATTTATTATAAAAAAATATAAATACGATTAAAGTATATAAATAGTTAAGTCTAATTATAAAACGAGATAAATATATATTTATTTATATGTTTGTATATGATATATTGATAGCATATAAATTTATATATTATTATTATTAAATCAGATCAAATTATCTTCTTAAAAATTTTAAAAATAAATATAAATAATTTTTATTTTAATGAGATAATATAATATTATTTATTGATATATATAAT
>JBBYHM010384240.1:1540-15540 GCA_038381775.1 Adansonia rubrostipa
ATGAGGGGACCCCACCAAGAATCACCATCAAAATTCATTCAGGGTAAAGCCGTTTGAAGGTGGGGTCAGGAAGAGTTTCACGTAATTTTAAATATAATTATATAGATATAATATGTATAAATTAATTAAAATATGATTAATATATATATAATTTATAATATAAAATATAATTATTATATAATATAATAAATAAATATGAAATGAATGTATAAATTATTATATTTATGTAAACGCGGGTAAAGAAAAAGACAAAGCAGTTGTTTTTCGCCAGGTTCCTCCGTGTTTTTGGGGGAAGTGGAGTATCGTACGCGATTTGACAGCGCGTGGTCTGCACAACCAGTCGGTGGGTTTGGCGGAGTTCGGGGAAGTTGAAGAGCCACGTGCGGCCCACTTGTCACAGATTGTTGGAGGCCCAAACCCGAAGTGAAATTTGCTTTTTGACTTTTTGTTTAAAAATTATGATATTTTATTTATTACCAAGTTGAAAATTCTAAATATATTAAGGGAAAATTTTGATAAAATCAACATAAAAAAAATACATTTGATGGAGGGAGGGACTTTGAAACTTTTAGAGTAAAATTAAAGGATAAAATCCTTATTCATATTCAATTAAGTTTTGGATAAATATTTTTTCAATTCAGATTGACTCGATTCAATTCAAATTACCATGTATTATTAAAATATTTTTATTTAAATTTAATTATAAAAATATCTAAATATAAATATTTAATTTTAATTTTTTAAATAATAATAAAAACTTTTGGGCTAATTCAAGTTTTATATTTATCCAAAAAAATTAAAACAATTCAAGTTGTAGTTTTCTACCTTAAATACCAAATAATAGATAGAAGAAACCCATTTAAAATTAAAAAAAAAAAAAAAGAGGAACGAAGATACTATCCCTCATAAGACTTGTCGCATATTAATTTTTGTTGTTAACGAATTTTTAATATTTTAATATTTTATAATTATAATAAATATTAAGATATAACTAAAAATTTTGAATGAAGCTTTTTTTTAAAAAATATATATTTTATAAAATTTAATTAATTAAAATATTTAAAATAATAGTTATAAAATTTTAATAACAAAAAAATTAATTGTGACAATTAAACTGAAAAACAAGGATTGCCAAGTATTTTGAGTTAATTTTGAAAAAAAAAATTGGGTATGTTTGCAATTCGATGCTCTACTGTTACCAGGATTTAGAATAAGAAAAATAAAATAAAATCATTTGAAATTCTTGTAACTGTAATTCTAAATTTTTCTAATGCCAATTTATATTATATTACGAGTTAACATGACATTAATTAATTCAATTAGAAATTTTAATTAATTTTTTTATATTTAAAAAAACCCTAAAATTTTTTCGCTAAATGCCCAAAGAATTCAAAAGAATTATGTTTGTTCCTCGAGAAAAAAAAATGATAGAAAGAAAGAGAAAAGGAAAAGGAAAAGGAAAATTGCACTAACAAGTTAACAACTTCACCGGCATTAATTTCGATTCTAACTCTTGAATTTATTGAAATTGATCTTTTTTTTTTTGGGTTTTATTTTAAGTGTTTTCTTCTTGTGGAATCAGTGAAATGGAAGTGGCTTTAATTGATTGTGTCTACGAAATATAATTAAATTTTCTTCATTTTTAATTGATTGAAATTTAATATTTTCCTTTGTTGGTTTTCTTTGTTGTGCATTTAATATAAAATTCCTAGATGATAATTGATTAATAGTTCCCTGAGCTTTTTTCTTGAATATTTTTCAGGAAAAAAAAAGGTTATATTTGTATGTACGTATGCATGAGCATTGATGCTGTGACTTGTGATACCGACGGAAAAGTTTGCAAAAACATGCACTGATTCAGTGCATCTGCTTGGAAAAGGCCTTTATGGTTGTCAAATGCAGGCATTTATCTTCGAGGATTGTTGTCGAAGCAAGTTATGGTGGCTGCGTACAAGGATTGGAGTGCAATAAGTGTTCGGATTTTTGCATTATTAATTATAATTTTCAGTGTTTATTATGAAATGGAGCTCAGTTTTTGGCTTTACAAGCATGCATAAGCCTTCGTATAAATGTGTGGAAGATTGATTATTTGGTTTGATTATTCTGCTAATATTCGAAAACTACGTACTTTTTGGTCTCTATTTGTATAGAATAATAAATTTAAAGGATTTGATTAGTGAAATGGAATCTATTAGCTATTTGGTAAAGTAAGAAATTTCTCCTGATGTTTTGACGTGAAATTCTACTTGACGATTGGTGGAAATTGCTTTTCTATTGGCAATTTATAATGGGAGGCTGTGAGTGAAACTTCTTTGGGCCTTTTTTACATGACTAAACAAGCAAGCTGCATTATGCCTAACTGAATGATTGAGAAAGTGTAATGCTTCCTCTTCTAATACATTTGAAGAATCGGGTTGATGCCTTCAAATTGTTAAGGTTCATTTTTTCTTTTAAAAAAAAATTATAAAAATGTAAAATTATTAGAGAGTCTCCAATAATCCTCCTTTACAAGATAACCAGTAGGAGACGTGGGATCATTAATTGGAATCACTAAGTAGGTAAAGATTTATAAATTGGCAACATTAGGGTTGACTCAAAGTTACATTGGAAATAATAGCAATTGGTTAAGCTAGTAGAGTCGAAAGGAAGATCCATCGTAGAGGGGACACATTTTAAGGTATATATTTAGTTTCTTTAGATTCTTCCCTCATGTGGGTTTGAATCAGATTGTTCTGAATTTGAAATTAACTATGATTATGAAAAATGCAAATTTAAATTGACGAGCTTGGCATTTATTTTAAAGAAAAAGGAAAAAAAAAAAAAAACGAAAAGAGAAGTGGATGGTTACATGCCTCGTGAGCCCATTTTCCCATATGATCGACATATAAGTTTGTCAGGGATAAGAATGGACATTGCCTATGCTCAGAATGAGAACTTGCACTGGATATGGGAAGTGAAATGTTCAGAAACAATTCTGGATTTATATTTGGCCCTGAATGCTGGATGGAGTGATCGATAACAAGAGGTTTGGGAGAAATATGGTTGATAATCCATCATGGATCATATTTTTCAAGATTAGTGTGCCATAAATATGAAGAGTAGTGAGGGACTGTAGCATTGGATCATATTGTTCTAATTTATCCATTAGTTGCAGATCTTTGGAGATTGAATGTGCCACAAACATGAGGAGTAGGCTAGAACCACAGTCTTTGCTTTAAAGCTTTTGGTGGAGAAGTTATCCTCTGGTCAGCAGTATTTGTGTTCGTGGCTTGTTATACTTGAAGAGCTAGAAACGGGTAAGTCTTTGACAGTAGAATGGTAAGGTATAAGGAAGCTTCTTGTGGGGCACGAGAAACAGCTAGGAAATTTGTGGTAACTTTCAAGTCGGTGCTACTAGATGCCAATAGGCTGTGTTGTTGGAAAGCCTGGACACCTACCTTTAAAATGAGTTAAACAACGAAGGGAGCGAAGAAAGATAGCACTGAATTTCTAGTGTTGGGTGGTAGGTGAGTGATAGGCTTTATGGTTGGTAGTGGTGGAGTCGATAGCTTATTAGTGTATAGATGGGCTTTGAAAAAAAAAATTCTTACTGATTTTCCATGAGATATTTAGATAATCCGTTTTGGTGGATTTGGATCAAAAGCTTTGGTTGGCTAAGATAAGACCATCCGTCGTAAGATTTTAGAAGATCATAAGTGCGCCTCATAAGGAAGTTTGAAGTTGTGAAGATTAGACACGTCTTCCATAAGGGAAATGGATGTGTTGATTTGTTGGCATATATGGGCCTTTAATTTATCAAATTGGCTTGGTACACATGAAGACCTAGAAACGGGTAAGTCTTTGATGGTAGAATGGTAAGGTGTAAGGAAGTTTCCTTTAGGGCAGGAGACACAGCTAGGAAAATTGTGGTAACTCTCAAGTTGGTGCTACTAGATGCTAATAGGCTATGTTGTTGGAGAGCCTGGACACCTCCCCTTCAAAATGTGTTAAAGTTAAACATGGACGGACCAAAGAAAGATAGCATTGAATTTCTTCATTCTAGGCAAGTGATGGGTTTTATGACTGGCAGTGGTGGAGTGAATAGCTTATTGGTTATGGGCTTTGAAAAAAATTCATATTGATTGTTCATGAGATATGTAGATAACCGTTTTGGTGGAATTGGATCAAAAGATTTGGTTGGTTAAGAGTGGACCATCCGTCGTAGTATTTTAAAAAATCGTAAGTGCCTCGTAAGAAAAGTTATAAGTTTTGAAGATTAGATATGTCTTCTATGAGGGAAACAGACGTGTTGATTTGTTGGCATCTATGGGCCAACTATTTAACTTATCAAATTGGCTTGGTATACGTGAAGAGCTAGAAACTGGCAAGTCTTTGATAGTGGAAAGGTAAGGTATAAGGAAGTTTCTTTTAAGGCAGGAAAAACAGCTTGGAAAATTGTGGTAGCTTCCAAGTTGGTGCTACTAGATGCTAATAGGCTGTGTTGTTGAAGAGCCTGGACATGCCCTTTAAAATGTGTTAAAGTTAAACACGAGCGGGCCAAAGAAAGATAGCAGTGAATTTCTAGTGTTGGGGTCTTGATTGGAGATCATCATGGTAGGTGAGTGATGGGTTCTGTGGCTGCAAATGGTGGAGTTGATAGCTTATTGGTGGATATAAAGGCTTTGAAAAAAATTCTTTTTGATTGTCCATGAGATATGTAGGTAATCCGTATTGGTGGGATTGGATCAAAAGTTTTGGTTCGTTAAGAGAGGACTATCCTTTGTAGGATTTTAGAATTAAGTGCCTCATAAAGAAGGTTGAAGTTGTGGAGATTAGACACGTCTTCCGTGAGGGAAATTGATGTGTTGATTTGTTGGCATATATGGGCCAACTATTTAATTTATAAAGGTTATTTTAGTTTACCCTGTGGGTGAATTCTTTGGCATGTTAGAGGATGAAGGTTATAGTGATCTGCATAATCGTGTTGGGTCTCTTCGACCCCTAAAAACAAGAAAAGGAGAAAATCATGGTTATAGTTCGTCTATGTTTCAAATGAAGTTATGAGTCTTCCTTTAAAGGTAAGAAAATCTCCGATGCCTTAAGGACGTCTCTAACCTAATCGACCTTAGCAAAGTAGTCCTTCATCAACCCAATTGTCATATTTCTTTTCTATCATGTCTTTTGTACTTTATCTAAAAGCAAATATCAGCCTAACAAGGGAAGAAAGGCAAGAAAAGATGCCGCGACGGGCATCAGTTTGACTTATAATGCCTAGTCCTTTCTTAGCCTAAATTGGACTTCGATTCCACCATGTGATACCCTTGTCAGGCAAATCTCTTGGGATATCAAGTGAGAAATATAGAACTAAATAAACCTCTAGTTGTTTTACTCCATTTACAATGATTTAGGTATAACTTGACAATTTTACTTGACATGCATTTCCCTTTTGTGTTTCAAGGAATGGCTTTAATAGAAATTACTAAGCATTTTTTATTACACCATCGTATTTGATATTGCCATTTTTTAAATTTTTTTAGTCTTAATTGAATCAAAATATTTCTAAGTTTGTTTCTTGATGGTGTCATAAATGGATTTAGCTAAATCGTTATTGTCTATAGATCTTCCATATATAACTTATCAAACAAAAAATAGTTAAATTTTTTGTCCGATTTTCTCGTAGCTCAGTTTTTACCAATGATTTTTATTTAAAACATGATCTAACTCGATAAGTATTTGATAGTTTGACTTAAATATTAGTAATAATAATATTAACATTTAAATTATTAGCATGATTCTATTATCCTTTGGGTCAGATTTTTAGCTCACTAGTTTTAAGTTGAGAAGTTTTAACTTAATTTATGGAAATATGTTTTTTTTTTGTTTTTGAGTGGTAATGAATTGTAAAGTAGTAACAAATGAATTGGCGGTGAAAGCTTGTCACAACATGAAAGGATAGTAGGAAAAATGTTCTAGTTAAAACATATCCTGATACCCTAATAAACATGTTTCTACCATTATCTAAATTTATTGGCTTTCTAGGGTAAGCATCCATTGCGTTTCATTGACTAGGATTGTTGAAACAAATTTTATTCTCGTTGCAGCAAACACCAAGTAGCTGTCAGGGTTTTAGAGGTATATAAATAAGGGAAATTAGCTTGAGCTTGGTTGGATTGGGCCTTTGATGAGTCCAAGCCTTAAAAGAAGCCCCAACTTCCGAGCTCAAGCTTGGCTTGTCAAAAGATTGTTAAGCTCAAACCCAGCTTGTTCAAAACAATGAGCCAAGTTCTTTAAGTGTAGCTTACTTGATGGTTCTAGTGGGTAAGGCTGAAAATTCAAATTGAGAGGGGATCCTCATGTCACTGAAAGCCGCAATACTCACTCGAAGGTAGGAAACAAGAAAAAGGCGAGGTCCCATTTTACCTAGGATATTTTGCCGCTATCTCTCAATCCCACATTAATGATACCCCATCTTT
The DNA here is from genome assembly GCA_038381775.1 of Adansonia rubrostipa. NCBI lineage: Eukaryota > Viridiplantae > Streptophyta > Magnoliopsida > Malvales > Malvaceae > Adansonia > Adansonia rubrostipa. Next base: position 7,993 of record JBBYHM010384240.1, read on the forward strand.
GAGTTATTGGAAAATAAATAGTTTGCATGATTTTGTTGAACTGAAAGTGTCCGCTAATGTTTAGTTAAAACTGTGTGAATATCACGATAATTTATTTCTTGTACAAACAAAGACTTGATTACATTGTTGAATGAATGCCCATCTTTGAGCAGCCAATGGAAAATAACTTCCTAGTCATGAAATTTGATGAACCGCGTGTGTAAACTTTTGTGCACTAGGTATTCTCTAATGATATAAATATTATATTTTAATTCAATTTGTATCTGAAAACATTAATGTTTAAAGGCAGATAACTTTGTGTAGAAACGTTTAAACTATCAATAGGTTTTGTTGAAGCTGCAATAAATTTTATTTCTCTTTCTTACAAGGTCAAATAATTATGATATTATTATGTTATAGTGCATACAAACACCATCATAAAGTAGACATACGAAAGAAAAAAAATTATCAAGAACTAAATTTAGAGAGTAAATGTACTCGAAACTAGTAGTCTTCCTTTTTCCCCTTTTAAAAAGTCAAAAACAAGCCATAAACGAGGTTATGAGCGGAGTGTAAGTCAAGTAGCTGATCCTTAGATGTGCAATAGGTATAGGAGTCTTTGGAAGTAATAAGGATGGCCAAATACTTATCTAAGCAATTAATTAATTTTGTGTTTATACCTATCTCTTATTCTCTTTTTCACTGCTATGTAGTTATACTATCGTTTGTTCTCTCTTTCTTCATGTATGTTCTCTAATTTTTATCTTAGTAGACATTGGTATTCTACATGTTTTTATGGATACAGTCAGGAATATGATATTTGATATGAGAAATCATGTCTAGTTTTGAGCTAAAATTTTGCCTATCTTTGCTCTAGTTTGTGTCTGAATATGGCAGAATATTGGAGACCACAGTGATTAAGAGAGTAGTAACCTTAGAAGTGAGTTTCATCTTGGAAGAAAATTCAATTGTTCAGTTGCTCCTTAGAGTAAAGTAGGCTTTCAGCTAATGGAAAGTTCGTTGCACAGGTGAAAGTTGTTTGATGACTTCCTAATATTGAAAATAACCCGATGGCCTTAGCTAGTTATCAATGATTCTGGTTGGCAATATGTAAAAGAAATCTTGATGGTTTTTTTAGTCTATACTAACTCTTCGTTATTTAGTATTGTTCTCCCTCATCCCTGTTCTGTCTCACTTACTTTATTGATTACTGAACTCATTGTATTAAGCTATTTGCGGTTTTCCTTGGATCTATTTCAGATGAAGCCTTGCTTGCCTTCCCCAAACCCCCACAGTTTTTTTCCTTTTCATAGATAATGTAAACAAAATCATTTCTTTTATATATATATAGATGGTGGTGTAACCTCATGCTAATAGTTGCATGAACTTTTTCATTCCAAACTAAGTATGTTAAGGTGCTGCTTTATCGGTTTCTTTAAAACCTTTTGCTTTAAAGGTCAACGGGCAAATGGTGCAATCTGTCACTGTTTTGCATTTGATAGAATTTCACCTTTTATCTGTATTACTATTTGTTTTCTTTGTCCTTTTTGGTCTCACTTTAGTCCAGTTTGCTTTTAAATTAATCAAGATTTCAAATTATGACTTACATGATAATGGCCTTGGAAGATAGTTTAAAATGATAGAAAGATCTATGTCATTCCTGAGATTAAAATGATGACAGAAAGATCTATGTCATTCCTGAGATCGAGTACAACTTGAATGCGCTTCATTGCTTGACTTTTCCTGGCATCATATGCCATATTAATATTAGATGTTGAGAATGGAAACTAACTATAACATTTTGTTATGCAGCGTTTTTTCCATATTACTTTTTGTTTTTGATCAGTAGTTTTAAATGTTTCAATACTATGATTTCAAATTAAATGTTAGTGTAATTTGAATATTTAGGGAGATTTTTGACAGACTAGTTAGGACCACTAATCCTTGCAGTGCTTCTGATTAAGAAATTGTTATGTACTGCAAAGGTCCTCTTGTTTTCATTTTGACATGTGCATGTTGTTTCTATCTCATGCAAGCAGAACATTGTTTGTCTGAGATAATTTTGAAGAGTCGCAAAAGTTTAAAGTCATAGTCATAATGGTGACGTTGATGCATGTATATTTAGCTAGCATTCTATTCATACATTATCATTCAAGGTGAAGGGGACCATTCAAGAGCACTACACCTGCAAGTTTTGAAACGATGGATCAATTAGTGGAAAACCTGAGCTCTGATTGTTTTACTGTAAATGTTCTCTGGATTAAATGTATTTATCATAAAATGTGCTATTTAAAACGTAAAGTATGAGACAAATCCAATTTGATGGTATAGCATACTTGTTAAACAAGTTTTGCGTACTCTAACAAGCAAATAATTATCACCTGATTGTATGGCCAATAATATGTAAAGCAAATCATATTGCTGTGATTTTTCTAATTTGGGTGGTATTTTGCAGGTTAGTAACTATTGTGCAAATGAGCTTTGTGAAATTGTGGCAGAGGAGTGGGAAAAGGGAAGCACTTTAAATGGATGGAGTAAGAGGTGGGGGGTTACGCTGTGCAAGGCTTATGAGAGAGCTGACGATGCTTTCAAAGATGAGGCATTAGCACCCAAGTCTGTTGGATTGACTGCTTTAGTAGTGATTATCTCGCCTTGCCAGATAATTGCTGCTAATTGTGGTGACTGCAGGGCTGTGCTTTGTCACGGGACACAAGCAACACCATTGACGGTTGACCATAAGGTTTGTCACTGGTTCTTTTGTTTCATCTCTCCATTAACACTAGATTAAAGTTGTATATTCCAGACTAATGTCTTTCTCTTTTCCTTCTTTTTTTTCCTTTTTTTGCGAGCATTTTGTTCGTTTGCAGTTCTTGCCCTTTATTTGGGCAATCATTGCGTTAAGAGACCCTCAAGGCTCAACCCTAAGCACCATTAACATTCTTCTGTAAACCTCCTTTCATTTCAAGTTGTGAGATAAAAAAATAAACAATTTCCTTAGCATTGATTAGGAGCATTCAAGATGATTGATGTGGTTTAAGACCCAGAAGTAAATTCTTTTTGATGCAGGCATTTTTCATGTGGCTTACATTTAGCAATCTCATCTTCTGATCCTATGCAAAAGAGAATGATTATTTGTTCTTCCTTTCATTAGAATCAGAAAATCCTATTAATTGTTGCCTTTGAAGTCATCAATTGATCTGGTTGTCTCTACTTTTAGCTCTGATGTATGGACATATTGATTTGTGGTTAGTACTTGCACATCAGAGTTGATATGTACTTATTGTGTTACATGCATTTTCTCTTTGTGCTTTTTTCTCCTGATCCTGCAAAAAGCAAAATAGATTTTATGTTCTTGCTTTCAGGAGGATTTGAAAAATTCTATTATTTGTCGCTTTTGAAGCCATCTTCTTTATCTGGTTGTCTCTGCCATTAGCACTGATAAATGCATGAATTATATGTGGTTAATACTTCAACATTAGAGTTGTGATGTACTTCACTTGTTGCGTCAACAAGTATTTCGCTTAGTACTTTTTCTTATCAATTATTATGTCAATGAATATTTGTCTTTTTTTATAAATAAATGAGAACTACTTGCATGGTATCAAAATTTCCTACTTTATGAGTAAGAAGAGTACATTTATGGTCACATTTATGGTCTATATCATAAGCTACTTTACAATATTTTAAGCTGCCGTTGTCTTTGTCCCAGTATCTAAAAGTACGACCCCAAATATCTCACTGGTTGATGTCTATGTTGTTCCTATCTCCTATCTATCTTTGACAGCACATACATGCTTCACTGTAAAGTGCAACTATAGGCATTGTATCCTGGTGCTCCCTTCTCTTTTCTTATCACTTTGCTAGACGTGTGGTCTTGTCTTTTTTGCAGCTCGACCGAGCAGATGAGTCAGAAAGGATCACTAATAGCGGAGTTAGAATTCTAAATTGGGGCTCTTAAAGGGTGGAAGGAGTTCTTTCCATGCCAAGGGCAATAGGTTTTTCTTGCTTCTACGCCATTCTATTATTTCTTTATTTCCATGGCATGAGCTAGAGAATAATTATTTGGCTTTAATTCTGTTCATGATTTGTTTTTCTGCCAAGACAAAAGGGTTGTTCATTCGTGTTTTGCTGAATTCATCTGAATATTATAGGTGCTCAGACTTCGTTTTCATTCAAACAATAAAAATTGGGGACACACGGTTGAGATAATTTGCAAGTATGCCAAGAGTTGTATGGCAAATTGCTACTTGTTAAATGGTGTTATTCAACGTCTGTTAACTATTAGGTTTCCAATGATTTTATATTTAAGTTGGGCCCTTCAACTACTATTAACTGGTTTTAAGTTTTATGCTTAATACAGTATCAAAACTTAAATTTTATTATGTTGTTCTTCCTGCCTAATTCCATATGAGGTTGACAACCCTTGGTTAGGTTATCCACGTATAGCCTCATGTAGGCCTGTAGGCTACACGTGAGGGTAGTGTTAAGTGGTGTTTTCCTACGTCTCTTAAGTATTAAGTTTCATGTGGTCTTATATTCAAGTTGAGACCTTCCTCCTACTAATTGATTTTAGGTTAGATGTTTAACAATTATTAAGCGGTATTATTCTATATTTGTTAATTATTGGGTTTCCTATGGTTTATATTCAAGGTAGATCCCTCCACTATTATCAATTCGTTTTAATTTTGGTGTTTAACATGATATTAGAGCTCAAGTTTTGTGACTCCTTGTGAGCTTTTTCCCGTGTAGACCTTGTGACCTATACAAGAGGAGAGTGTTAAGTGGTATTATCTCATGTTTGTTAATTATTGGATATTACCAATTGGCTTTAGATTGGATGTTCCACACTACTACATATGCTATCTGTGTCAAGCAAACTTAGCAATTTGTGTATTCGTGTCATGTTCATGTATTTTTTCGTGTTATAATCATGCTTAAGGTATTTTATATTTATATCAATTTTAGTACATTACTAATTCATATTGTATAGATTTTGAGAATGTATTCGTGTGGGGACATGTTTTTATTACTTTGTACGTGTTATATTTGTATAATCGTATCTAATATTATCAGGTCTGCAGTACGTATATAACACCTCAAGCTAAGCTTACATATTAAGCATGAACCTCCAAACATAAGAAAAATCTTTGAGAAATCTGAAAACACCCATCTCAAATACATGTCTCATTCTCACCAAGTCAAAGCATTATAGAACAAATTACTAGGTGGTAAACGAATATAGGTTCATCATACAGATAAACGCACTATCTTGGGCTTCCTTTTAGATTTAGAATACACTATGTCACAAATTTTATAACTTCTATTCATTTAATAACTCGTATGTAGTAAAAATGAAGCCCATTCTAGAGTCATCTCATATATTTTGTAACACAAGCTCCTTGCATTACATCATACAGCTGTCAAATTTCTTCTACCATAATGGTTTTCCAAAAGAATTGCAAAATTAAAGAAGATAATTTTTTATGTATCTACCAGGTTGTATGTTACAGTCCAGTTTTCTGTTATCAAATGCTAATGCATTGTATCACCTCCTCCCGCTTAAATTCTGGTTGACCTAGAATTTCGTAACTCAAAATTTGAAGATATGTACTAATGTTTTTAGTGTTTTACACCTCGTTTGGTTATATGTATAATTATTACATTATTAATTTGCGTGGTGTGGTTTTCAAGTGAACATGATTTGAAACCATGGGTAATTTCAGTGCCTAAAGTTACTTTTAAGACTAGGACTGACGAAAATGAATGTTTGATTTTGGCTAGTGATGCCCTCTGGGATGTTTTATCTAATGAAAATGTTGTAAAGTTAGCTCACAAAGAAATAGGACAGCAATAGACGTTTGTTGGCTTTAATGATAGTCAATTCTCGCCAGCTTGGTATGTATCTCAGCAAGTTCTCAATCAAGCTCTTGATGCATATAGTTATTGTAATATCTCCATCATCGTTGTTGACCTGAAAATTCCAAGTATAAGACGCCAAAAAAATCTATTGGAACATTTTCAAAATAATAAAAGGTTATGTCTTCAAAGTAATGTCTCTTAATTATTTAATTAAGAGTGATGTCTCTTGATTATTTACCAAATAATGTGACTATCCAAATGGACATATATTAAGAAAAGTTATGTCCATGTGAAGAGGTATTCATTTGCCTATAAATAGAACCACTCTCATTTGAAAGACATAGATTAAAAAAAATAGATAGAAAACTATAATAGAATTTTGATAGTTTTGTCACATATTGCTTAGTGCATAATGGATAGATGCCGTCAATCATAGGGTTTCATTGTATCCTCGAGGTTTATACGGCGATAACCCTTTTGCATACCTAATTAATAGTGAGGGCGAATAAAACCTTAAAGAGAGTTGAATTGCTACACACCTTGAAGCCTTCGTCAATTTCTCGTGTTTTCGATTCCCCACGTACTAACAATTTTAAGGTGTTATTTGTGTAATTTTACGAGAAATTTGATTGAAGGTGAAAAAGGATACAATGAAAGGTGCAAGACCCAGCATTTAATAAATCATTACCTAACATAAGCATGTTATGATACAAATGTTTGGGATGACATTGTAAGAGTAAAAATGATACATGTAAAAGGTAGGTTATGGAGCGTTAGGTTTTCATAATGCTTCACATCCAAGTATGTTTTGTGAACTTTTATTTAAATTAATTATCTATGTGTAAAATAATTGATTTTTGGATATTTATTAAGTTGTATTAAAGTCTTAATAGCTTATAATGAGACGTCTATGAAGGTATTTGAAAAAGTTACTATTAAACTTTACTTACAAATTATTATATTGGTCTTATGATTCATGTTTGTTGTATATTGTTGGTTGCTTATGATATGGATCTTTCATGAATAATTATGAGTATAAAAAATATATATGTTTATTGGCATGTTTATTGGCAATTATATATATAATAAACTAAATGAAAGTTTATTATATATAAGGACATATAAGGTGGATCATTTTGGTTAGTTTAAAACAACCATAAGCTTAAATGAATTTTATATTTGGTTAAACATTTTGGCAGTCCATATTAAAAGGGTTAAATAAAATAATGAGTATTTAACTTATTTTATTATTTGTTACATGAATTTATGTTGGTTTTATGAAATAAAAAGTTAGATTATTTTACAAAATTTATTATCAATATAGAAGTGGTTTTAACTAGAAATGATATAAATCATATATTATTTGCATGATCAATTTTTTTTAGTCAAAGTAGAATAGTGAGAAAGTAAAAGTTTTTATAATATAGTCACTATTCTAATATGAAAATAAAATCTTCTATTGAGAATGTGTAACATAGTAGTCATTTTGGCTATAAGGATTTAGAAATCCAAATGTGACTATATAATTTTATTTGATCTCATTTGGTATTTAGTGTATGCTATGATGCGTATGAATATGATTGAAGTAAATATAGTTTGAACAAAGCTATAAATATATAATTTTTTTATGAACATGATAAAATGCATTTATATCCACCATATATAGCATTGGTAAATGATCTCCAAAGGAGTCATTATGGAATCATGATA
>JBBYHM010384251.1:0-15540 GCA_038381775.1 Adansonia rubrostipa
CATTGTCATTTTCAGCTTCCATAACATTTTCTTGTCAAAATGTATAACATTTCCTATGTCTAGACTACTGGTAAAGTTAGCATCGCCATTCATGTTTTGTGTCATCCCCTTGTATGTTTGTTGTCTTCCCCTTGTCAAAATGAATGTTTAATGGCTGTCAAAAACTGATTTTCAAAACCTCCCAAAGCCAAGCATGTTAACCTCAACCACTAGGGATTAGCATGGATTTAACATTTTCCTTAAAGTTAGCAAAATATCTTGCAGAAAATTAAGTTTTTCAGATCTGAAATATTGGTTAAACAAATGCAAATCTTCTAATTTTGCAATGAAAATGACTTTACACTTGTTCCCAAAATGTTTATGCCTTGTTTTTGAGTTAATACCTTGAGTAGTATGATCAACGGGCTATTTCATCGTCCCAAATTACTCTAGGGCTATGCAAATGAGTTCATGATGCTCATGCCACTTTTTCCCTTCAATTATGGATGTTCAAATGTTAATGACTTAAGTTTGGACCTGTAAACATAAAGAAAATGAAAGATATCCTCTGCCTTGCTTTGTTCCCTGCTGGCAGCACAACTATTGCAAATTGAAAAATCACTTTAAAATTCTAAACAATTTTTCCTAAATTTTTTTTATATTTTTCCCTCAAAGCATGTCGAATCATCTTTAAAACAATGTCTTATTCACCCCTGGATCATTACAGATGGGAGAGTTATGATTTTTCAAATCTAAACTTTTTGGAACCTCTAGAATCTGAACATGTATTCTGGTTGGGCCGTTCAGGCCCACTAAATAATTTTCCAAAATTTTCAAATATTTTTCATAAAATATTCATGAAATCCCCTTTTCAAAAAGGTATTGCTTGTAATTTTTCAATACCAAATGAGTCTGAGGTGATTTTTCAAATTTTAACACACCTTGTCCCTTATATGCTTTTTCAACAGCACAATCAATCCAAACTTGAAAATTTATTTCCATGGAAAATGACTTTTTGGGATATTGGGAACATTTTTAGATTAACCCTCATCAAGTTTCCCTCATCGAGTTTCCTTTTTAACGGTGTCTTGCCCACCCTCTAAGCCTTTAAACCAATTTAGGATAAATTCAGAAAGAGAGATAGCATGATGTTGTCCCCTATTTTTAGTTATGGTCAAAATTAAGTTGTTTCCCTAAGCTTTAATTTGAGACATTCAAATGTCACCATAGCACCCTGATCAGCCTCGAGAACATGCTTTACCTCCCACAAGCTTGTATCAAGGCTCAAACATACTGTATATCTTTACCATCCTCATTCACAATAATTTCTTTTGCCAAAAGTCATCAAAATGCTTACTCATTTTCCAATCACAAAGTTTTGTCAATTTAAGTCTTCCAACTCGATTTCTCTGAAGAGTCTCAGACATGTCACTTTTAGGGATCCTCTAAACCTAATCTTTCGAGGGGATACTCCAACCGCACTTTCAAAATTGTTGAGATTGAATAATCTACCTTTGTCAAAATGTTTTGTCATCCACAGGGATACTCTAACCCCAAATTTTTGATGGGATACTCTAACCCTATTTTTCAACTATGATTAATTTTTTTCCTAAATTTTCTTCTTCCTAGACTTTTATGAATATGTCAAACAAACTTTGTTTAATCAAGAAACCCAGATACATCTTGAAAATTGTCAATTCAGTTATTCCTAGATAATCGATGCCAATTGCGGGATAATTTCTAATAGTCCACCCATTTTCTTTATCATTGCATTGAATGATCCATGTTATGTTACTTCATTTATTGCTTTACTAACATGATTTGTTTGTGATGATTATATGCATTCATGTTTTCAAAACACTTCAAATAAAATTAAAGGTAATGTTCTCTGTGGGTATCTCTTTAGTGCCCAAAGTGGAACATTCCATTTTTAAAGTAAAATCCACAGGTCATTTTATTGAAAATCTCTATATTCCCATCTCTCCGGGGCATATATGAGATTAAATCTTCTTCATCAAAACATGGATTTGTATTTCTATAAATTCATGCATTAAAAGAGGTTATATCAAAATAATGACAAGTTAAGATCGAAAGAATCAAAACTAAGATAAGACATAGCTAGTAAGGTATCGATTACGGGTGTCGTAAAGAGGTTCTAACCTCATCATGTATAACCAACTCCCAAACTCAAACAAGGAATCTTTGTATTACGTAGATGAGAGGATCAATGTTTTGAGTTTCGTAACTCAAAAGAAAGGTTTCAATAGGCATCCAGTTATGCCTAGCCCAAAATGATCGGTGGTGACTCTAAACGTTGGCTATTTTCTGATGGTTATCCAAGACCAATAAGATGAGCGATTCATCTTATGGTCCCCTTCACTGTATCATAAGTTAAGATTCCTTACATTCTCATTCTCATCACATCGCAAAAGAAAAGTCTTGGTTAAGAAGACATTTCCAAGTCAGGAAAATAATTTAAGTCATGCGCACCCATAGATCCGTGAGGATCCACCTTGGGGTACACTATGACATTTATCAATCGGGACAAACATAGATTCATATAGTAATCTCCTTTTCTTTCATGATTGGGCACCATAAAGTTATTTTTCTCATTGGAATAAATGGCATTAATTCTTTGATTTTATAAGAAAAGCTTCTCTTTCCATTAGTTTTTAGAGTTAAAGTTCATTTGTCAGTTGGTATGAACACATATTCATATAGTAATCTCCTTTCCTTTCATGATTGGGCACAATAAACTCATTCTTCTCATTAGGATAAATGACAGTGATGCTTTGGTTTCATAAGAAAAGTTTCTCTTTCCATCATTTTTTAGATTTAAAGTTCATTTGTTAGTTGGGACAAAAACGGATTCACATTGTAATCTCTTTTTTTTTTCATGATTGGGCATCATAAACTCATTCTACTCATCGAGGTAAATGACACTAATGTTTGGTTTCACAAGAAAAACTTCCCTTTCCATCACTTTTTAGTGTTAAAGTTAATTTATCAATTCGGATAAACATGGATTCATCCAATAATATCCCTTACTTTCATGATTGGGCACCATAAACTCATTTTCCTCTTTGGGATGAATGACATTGACGCTTTGGTTTCATAAGAAAAGCTTATTTTTTTATCATATTTTAGAGTTAAGGTTCATTTATTAGTTGGGACAAACACAGATTCACATTGTAATCCCTTTTCTTTTCATGATTGGACACTATAAACTCATTCTACTCATTGGGATAAATGACATTGACGCTTTGGTTTTAAAATAAAAGCTTCTCTTTCCATCATTTCTTAGTGTTAAAGTTAATTTGTCAATTAGGACAAACATGAATTCATATAATAATCTCTTTTGTTTTCATGATTGGGCACCATAAACTCATTCTCCTCATTGGGATGAATGACATTGATGCGTTGGTTTCTTAAGAAAGCTTCTCATTCCATCATTTTTTAGAGTTAAAGTTAATTTGTCAAACGGGATAAACACAGATTCACATAGTAATCTCCTTTCTTTTCATGATTGGGCACCATTAACTTATTCTCTTATTTGGAATAAATGGTATTGATTCTTTGGTTTCATAAGAAAAGCTTTTCTTTCCATGGTTTTTTTATGTCAAAGTTCATTGTCAATTGGGACAAACATGGATTCACATAATAATCTCCTTTATTTTCATGATTGGGCACCATAAACTCATTCTCCTTATTGGAATAAATGACATTGATGCTTTGGTTTCATAAGAAAAGCTTCTTTTTCCATTATTTTTTAGAGTAAAAGTTCATTTGTCAATTAGGACAAACTCGGATTCATATAGTAATTTCCTTTCACTTCACGATTGGCCACCATAAACTCATTCGACTTTTTGGGAAAAACGACATTGATGCTTTGGTTTTACAAGAAAAGCTTCTCTTTTCATCATTTTTTAATATTAAGGATTATTTTTTAATTGTGGCAAACACGAATTCACATTGTGATCTCTTTTCTTTTCCTGGTTGGGCATAATAAACTTATTCTACTCATTGGGATAAATGAAATTGACGCTTTGGTTTCTTAAGAAAAGCTTCTATTTACATTATTTTTTAGTGTTAAAGTTAATTTGTCAATTGGGATAAACATGGATTCATATAATAACCTCTTTTATTTTCATGATTTTGCACTATAAACTCATTCTCCTCTTTAAGATGAATGACATTGATCTTTAGTTTCATAAGAAAAGCTTCCTTTTCCATCATTTTTTAGAGTTAAAGTTTATTTGTTTGTTGGGACAAACATGGATTCATATTGCAATCTTCTTTCTTTTCATAATTGGGTACCATAAACTCATTCTACTGATTAGGATAAATGACATTAATGCTTTGGTTTCAAAGAAAAGCTTTCTTTTCCATCATTTTATAGTGTTAAAGTTAATTTATCAATTAGGACAAACATGGATTCATATAATAATCTCCTTTGTTTTCATGATTGGGCACCATAAACTCATTCTTCTTATTGGGATGAATGACATTATTGTTTTGGATTTATAAGAAAAGCTTCTCTTTCCAACATTTTTTAGAATTAATGTTAATTTATCAAACAGGACAAACATGGATTCACATAGTAATCTCCTTTCTTTTCTTGATTAGGCACCATTAACTCATTCTCCTCTCTGGAATAAATGGCATTGATGCTTTGGTTTCATAAGAAAAGCTTTTATTTCCATCATTTTTAGAGTTAAAGTTCATTTTTCAATTGAGATAAACTCGATTTCACATAATAATTTCTTTTCACTTCAAGACCAGGCACTATAAACTCATTCTACTCTTTGGGATAAATGATATTGATGCTTTGGTTTCACAAGAAAAGCTTCTCTTTCCATCATTTTTTAGTGTTAAAGTTCATTTGTCAATTGAGACAAATATGAATTTACATAATAATCTTCTTTCTTTTCATGATTAGGCACCATAAACTCATTTTTCTCATTGGGATGAATGACATTAATGCTTTGGTTTCATAAGAAAGGCTTCTCCTTCCATCATTTTTTAGAATTAAAAGTTCATTTGTTAGTTGGGCCAAACATGGATTCAAATAGTAATCTCTTTTTTTTTCATGATTGGGCACCATAAACGTATTTTCCTCATTGGGATGAATGACATTGATGCTTTGGTTTCATAAGAAAAGCTTCTATTTCCATCATTTTTTGGAGTTTAAATTAATTTGTCAAATGGGACAAACATGGATTCACATAGTAATATCCTTTCTTTTTTTGATTAAGAACCAGTAACTCATTCTCCTCTTTGGAATAAACGGTATTGATGCTTTGGTTTCATAAGAAAAGCTTTTCTTTCCATCATTTTTTAGTGTTAAAGTTCATTTATCAAATAGGACAAATATTGATTCATATAATAATCTCCTTTGTTTTTCATGATTGGGCATGATAAACTCATTCTCCTTATTGGAATGAATGATATTGATGCTTTGATTTCATAAAAAAAACTTTTCTTTCCATTTTTTTTAGAGTTAAAGTTCATTTATCAATTGGGACACACTTGGATTCACATAGTAATTTCCTTTCACTTCACGACTAGGCACCATAAACTCATTCTACTCTTTGGGATAAATAACATTGATGCCTTGGTTTCACAAAAAAAGCTTCTCTTTCCATCTTTTTTTAGTGCTAAAGTTCATTTGTCAATTGTGACAAACACAGATTTACATAATAATCTCTTTTCTTTTAATGGTTGGGTACCATGAACTCATTCTCCTCATTGGGATTAATGATGTTGATGCTTTGGTTTCATAACAAAGCATCGATTCAAATAGTAATCTTTTCTTTTCATAATTAGGTGCCATAAACTCATTCTCCTCATTGGAAAAAATGACATTAATGCATTGGCTTTATAAGACAAGCTTCTCTTTTTATAATTTTTTAGTGTTAAAGTCCATTTGTCAAGTAGGACAAACATGGATTCACATAGTAGTCTCCTTGATTTTCATGATTGGGCACCATAAAGTCATTCTCCTCATTGGGATGAATGACATTGATGCTTTGGTTTAATAAGAAAAGCTTTTTTTTTTCCATTATTTTTTCGGGTTAAAGTTCATTTATCAATTAGAACAAACACGGAATCATATAGTAATCTCTTTTCTTTTCATGATTGGGCACCATAAATTCATTCTCCTCTTTGGGATGAATGACATTGATGCTTTGGCTTCATAAGAAAAACTTTTGTTTCAATCATTTTTTATAATTAAATTTCATTTGTGAATTAGGATAGACACAGATTCATATAGTAATCTCCTTGCTTTTCATGATTGAGCATCATAAACACATTCCCTGCATTGGGATAAATGACATTGGTGTTGGTTTTATTTGAAAAGCTTTTGTTCCCACCACTTTTTCGAAAAAAAGTTCATCTGTCTTTAAGACAAAGACGGAATCACATAATAATCACCCTTTCTTTTCATGATTGGGCACCATAAACTCATTATACTTATTGGGATAAATGGCATTGATGCTTTGGTTTCATAAAAAAAGTTTCTCTTTCCATCATCCTTTAGTGTTAAATTCTATTTATCATTTAGGACAAACATAGATTCATATGATAATCTCCTTTTTTTTTTCATGATTTGGCACCATAAACTCTTTCTCGTCATTGGGATAAATCGCATTGATGCATTGGTTTCATAAGAAAAGCTTTTCTTTCCATCATTTTTAGTGTTAAAGTTCATCTATCAATTAGGATAAACACAGATTCACATAACAATCTCTTTTCTTTTAATGATTGGGCACCATACGCTCATTTTACTTGTTAGGATAAAGGACATTGATGCTTTGGTTTCACAAGAAAAGCTTCTCTTCCATCATTTTTTTAGGTTAAAGTTCATTTGTCAGTTGGGACAAACATAGATTCACATTGTAATCTCATTTCTTTTAATGATTAGGCACATAAACTTGTTCTACTATTTGGGATAAATGACATCGATGCTTTGATTTCATAAGAAAAGCTTCTCTTTCTATCATTTTTTAGAGTTAAAGTTCATTTGTCAATTGGGACAAACACGGATTTACATAATAATCTTCTTTCTTTTCATGATTGGGCGCCATAAACTCATTCTCCTTATTGAGATAAATGGCATTGATGCTTTGGTTTCATAAGAAAGGCTTCTTTTTCCATCATTTTTAGTGTTATAGTTCATTTATCAATTGGGACAAACACAGTTTCACGTAGTAATCTCCTTTCTTTTCATGATTGGACACCATAAACTCATTCTTCTTGTTAGTATGAATGACATTGATGCTTTGATTTCATAAAAAAAGCTTCTCTTTCCATCATTTTTCAAAGTAAAAGTTCATTTGTCTATTGTGACAAACACGAATTCACATAACAATCTTTTTTCTTTTTTGGATTTGGGCTCCATAAACTCATTCTCTGTATTGGGATAAATGACATTGATGCATTGGTTTCGTAAGAAAAGCTTCTCTTCCTGCTATTTTTTAGAGTTAAAGTTCATTTGCCAATTGGGACAAACATGGATTCACATAATAATCTCCTTTGTTTTCATGACTGGGCACCATAAACACATTCTCCTTATTGCGATGAATGACATTGATGCTTTGGTTTCATAAGAAAAGCTTCTCTTTCCATCTTTTTTTTGAACTAAAGTTCATTTGTCAATTGGGAAAACATGGATTCATATAATAAACTCCTTTGTTTTCATGATTAGGCACCAAAACCTCATTCTCCTTATTTTGGTAAATGACATTGATGCTTTGGTTTCATAAGAAAAGCTTCTCTTTCCATTATTTTTCTGAGTTAAAGTTCATTTGTTAATTGGGACAAACACAAATTCATATAATAATCTCTATTCTATTCATGATTGGGCACCATAAACTCATTCTCCTCATTGGGATAAATGACATTAACGCATTGGTTACATAAGAAAAGCTTCTTTTTCATTATTTTTTACTGTTAAAGTTCATTTTTCAATTAGGACAAATGTAGATTCACATAATATCTCCTTTCTTTCACTATTAGGTGCCATAAACTCATTCTGTTAGTTAGGATAAATGACATGGAAGCTTTGGTTTCATAAGAAAGACTTCTTTTTCCATAAATTTTTAGAGTTATGCTTTATTTCTCAATTGGGACAAATAAGGATTCACATAATAATCTTCTTTCCTTTTATGATTAGACACCATAAAGTTATTCTCTTCATTAGGATGAATGACATTAATGCTTTGGTTTCATAAGGAAAGCTTCTTTTTCCTTCATTTTTTAGTGCTAAAGTTGATTTATTAATTTGGATAAACACTAATTCACATAATAATCTCCTTTGTTTTCATGATTGGGCACCATAAACTCACTCTCCTCATTGCGATGAATGGCATTGATGCTTTGGTTTCATAAGAAAAGCTTCTCTTTCCATCATTTTTTTCAATTAAAGTTCATTTGTCAATTGGGACAAACACAAATTAACATAGTAATCTCATTTTTTTCCAAGATTAGGCACTATAAACTCATTCTCCTTATTGGAATAAATAACATTGATGCTTTGTTTTCATTAGAAAAACTTCTTTTTCCATCATTCTTTTAGTGTTAAAGTTCATTTGTCGATTGAGACAAACACATATTCACAAAAAATCTCCTTTGTTTTCATGATTAGGCACCATAAACTCATTCTCCTTATAGGGATGAATGACATTGATGCTTTGGTTTCATAAGAAAAGCTTCTCTATCCATCATTTTTTTTAAGTTAAACTTCATTTGTTAATTAGGACACACAGGGATTCACAGTGTAATCTCCTTTCTTTTCATAATTGGGCACCATAAACTCATTCTACTCATTGTGATAAATGACATTGATGCTTTGGTTTCGCAAGAAAAGCTTCTCTTTCCATCATTTTTTAGTGTTAAAGTTCATTTGTCAATTAGGGCAAACACAGATTCATATACCAATCTCCTTTATTTTCATGATTAGGCACCATAAACTTATTTTTCTCATTGGGATGAATGACATTGATGCTTTGGTTTCATGAGAAAGGCTTCTTTTTTCATCATGTTTTTGTGTTAAAGTTCATTTGTCAATTGGGACAAACAAAGATTCACATAATAATCTCCTTTGTTTTCTTGATTTGGCACCATAATCTCATTTCCCTCTTTGGGATGAATGGCATTGATGCTTTGGTTTCATAACAAAAGCTTATCTTTCAATCATTTTTTAGAGTTAAAGTTCTTTTGTCAATTATGACAAACAGGGATTAACATAGTAATCTCTTTTCTTTTCATGATTGGGCACCATAAACTCATTCTCCTTATTAGGATGAAATACATTGATGCTTTGTTTTCATAAGAAAAGCTTCTCTTTCCATCATTTTTTAGAGTTAATGTTCATTTGTTAATTGGGACAAACATGAATTCACATAATAATCTTATTTCTTTTCATGGTTGGGCACCATAAACTTTAGGATAAATTATGTTGATAGTTTGGTTTCATATGAAAGGCTTCTCTTTCCACTATTTTTTAGTGTTAAAGTTCATTTGGTAGTTAGGAGAAACATGGATTCACATAATAATCTCTTTTCTTTTCATGAGTAGGCACCATAAACTCGTTTTTCTAATTGGGATAAATGACATTGATGCTTTGGTTTCATAAGAAAAGCTTCTCTTTCCATTATTTTTTAGAATTGAAGTTTATTTGTCAATTAGGACAAACATAAATTCAAATAATAATCTCCTTTCTTTTCATTATTGGGCACCATAAACTCGTTCCTCGGATAGGAATAAATGACATTGATGAATTAGTTTCGTTTGAAAAGTTGTTATTGCCACCATATTTTGGAATCAAAGTACATCTGTCAATTAGGACATAGGAGGAATTACATAATAATCACACTTTCTTTTTGTGATTGGGCACCATAAACCCATTCTACTCATTGGGATGAATGATATTGATGCTTTGTTTTCATAAGAATTCATTGTTTGGAATTAAAGTTCATTTGTCAATTGGGACAATCACAGATTCACATAGTAATCTCTTTTCTTTTCATAATTGGGCACTGTAAACTTATTTTCCTCATTGGGATGAATGGCATTGATGCTTTGGTTTGATAAGAAAAGCTTCTCTTTCCATCTTTTTTTTGTGTTAAGTTCATTTGTCAATTAGGACAAACATGGATTCACATAATAATCTCCTTTGTTTTCATGATTAGGCACCATAAACTTATTCCCCTCGTTAGGATAAATGACATTAATGTTTTGGTTTCATAGGAAAAGCTTTTCTTTCCATCATTTTTTAGAGTTAAAGTTAATTTGTCAACTAGGACAAATGTGTATTCACATAGTAATCTCTTTTTTTTTCTTGATTGGGCACCATTAACACATTCTTCTAATTAGGATAAATGGCTTTAATGCTTTGGTTTAATAAGAAAAGCTTTTACTTCTATCATTTTTTAGTGTTAAAGTTCATTCATCAATTAGGATAAACACGGATTCACATTATAATATCCTTTGTTTTCATGAGTTGGCACATAAACTCATTCTCCTCATTGGGATGAATGACATTGATGTTTTGGTTTCATTGGAAAGGCTTCTCTTTCCATCATTTTTTTGAGTTAAAGTTCATTTGTTAATTGGGACAAACACAGATTCACATAGTAATCCCTTTTTTTTATGGCTGGCACCATAAACTCATTCTTCTAATTGGGATGAATGACATTGATGCTTTGGTTTCATAAGAAAAGCTTCTCTTTCCATCGTTTTTTAGAGTTAAAGTTCATTTATTAACTAGGCAAACATAGATTCACATAATAATTTCCTTTCTTTTCATGATTGGCCACATAAATGACATTGATGCTTTGGTTTCATAAGAAAAGCTTCTCTTTCCATCATTTTTTAATGTTAATGTTCATTTGTCAATTAGGACACACACAGATAAAAATAATAATCTCTTTTCTTTTCATGATTGGGCACTATAAGCTCAATCCCTGTATTAGGATAAGTGACCTTAATCCATTAGTTTCAATTGAAAAGTTATTGTTGCCACCATTTTTTAGAATCGAAGTTCATCTGTCAATTAGGACATAGATAGAATTACATAATAATCACCTATGTTTTTCATGATTGGGCACCATTAACTCATTCTCCTCAATGGGATGAATGACATTGATGCTTGGGTTTCATAAGAAAAGCTTTTCTTTGCATCATTGTTTAGAATTAAAGCTCATTTGCCAATTGGGACAAACACGGATTCATGTAGTAATCTCTTTTTTTTTTCATGATTAGGCACCATAAACTTATTCTCCTTGTTTTGATGAATGCCATTGATGCTTTGGTTTCATAAGAAAAGCTTCTCTTCCTATCCTTTTTCAATGTTAAGTTTGTTTGCCAATTGGGACAAACACACATAATAATCTCCTTTCTTTTCATGATTTATCACCATAAACTCATTCTCCCCGTTGGATGAATGACATTGATGCTTTGGTTTCATAGGAAACGCTTCTCTTTCCATTATTTTTTGGAGTTAAAGTTTATTTGTCAACTAAGACAAACATGAATTCATATAGTAACCTCATTTTTTTCACGATTGGGCACCCTTAACTCATTCTCCTCATTGGGATAAATGGCATTAATGCTTTAGTTTCATAAGAAAAGCTTATCCTTTCATCATTTTTTAGTGTTAAAGTTCATTTTTCAGTTGGGATGAATAAGGATTTACATAATAATCTCCTTTGTTTTCATGATTAGGCACCATAAACTCATTCCCCTTATGGAATAAATGAGATTAATGCTTTAGATTCATAAAAAAGCCTTCTCTTTCCATCATTTTTTAGAGTTAAAGTTCATTTGTCAATAGGGAAAAACATAGATTCACATAGTAATCTCTTTTCTTTTTATAACAGGCACCATAAACTCATTCTTCTCATTGGGATGAATGACATTGATGCTTTGGTTTCATAAGAAAAGCTTCTCTTTCCATTGTTTTTTAGAGTTAAAGTTCATTTGTCAATTGGGCAAACATGGATTCACATAATAATCTCTTTTCTTTTCATGATTGGTCACCATAAACTCATTCCCTGCATTGGGATAAATGACATTGATGCATTGGTTTCATTTGAAAAGCTTTTGTTGCCACCATTTTTTAGAATCAAAGTTCATTTATCAATAAGGACATATATAGAATCACATAATAATCACCTTTTGCTTTCATGATTGGGCACCATAAACTCGTTCTACTCATTAGAATAAAAGACATTGATGCTTTGGTTTCATAAGAAAAACTTTTATTTCCATCATTTTTTAGAGTTAAAGTTCATTTGTCAATTGGGACAAACATGGATTCACAAAAAATTTTCTTTCTTCTCATGATTGGGCACCATAAACTCATTCTCCTTATTAGGATGAATGACATTGTTGCTTTAGTTTAGTAAGAAAAGCTTTTCTTTCCACCATTTTTTAGAATTAAAGTTTGTTTGCCAATTGGGACAAACATGAATTCATATAGTAATCTCCTTTGTTTTCATGATTGGGCACCATAAACTCATTCTCCTCATTAGGATGAATTATATTGATGCTTTGGTTTCATAAGAAAAGCTTCTATTTCCATCATTTTTTAGAGTTAAAGTTCATTTGTCAATTGAGACAAACACAGATTCACAAAATAATTTCCTTTCTTTTCATGATTGGGCACCATGAACTCATTCCCTGCATTGGGATAAATGAAATTGATGCATTGGTTTCATTTGAATAGCTTTTGTTGCCACCCTTTTTTTGAATCAAAGTCCATCGTCAATAAGGACGTAGATGGAATCAAATAATAATTTCATTTTCATGATTAGGCACCATAAAGTCATTCTACTCATTAGGGTAAATGACATTGATGCTTTGGTTTCATAAGAAAAGCTTCTCTTTCCTCCATTTTTTAGAATTAAAGTTCATTTGTTAATTGGGACAAACACGGATTCAAGTTGTAATCTCCTTTCTTTTTATGACCAGGCACCATAAACTCATTATTCCCATTGGGATGAATGACACTGATGCTTTGGTTTCATAAGAAAAGCTTTTCTTTCCATTGTTTTTTGGAGTTAAAGTTCATTGGTCAGTTGGGCAAACATGTATTCACTTAATAATCTCCTTTATTTTCGTGATTGGGCACCATAAACTTATTCCCCATATTAGGATAAATAACATTGATGCATTGGTTTCATTTGAAAAGCGTTTGTTGCCATTATATTGTAGAATCAAAGTTCATTTGTCATTTAGGACATAGATGAAATCACGTAATAATCATCCTTTTTTTCATGATTGGACACCATAAACTTGTTTTACTTATTAGGAAAAATAGGCATTGATGCTTTGGTTTCATAGGAAAAGCTTATCTTTCCATCATCTAGACTTAAAGTTCATTTATCAATTAGGAAAAACACGGATTCACACAGTACTCTTCTTTCTTTTAATGATTGGACACCATAAACTTAGTCTCCTCATTGGGATAAATGACATTGATGCTTTGGCTCCATAAGAAAAACATTTCTTTCCATCATTTTTTAGTGTTAAAGTTCATTTGTCAATTAGGCAAACACATATTCACGTAATAATCTCCTTTCTTTTCATGATTGGGCACCATAAATGTAGTCTCCTTATTGGGATAAATGACATTGATGCTTTCGTTCCATAAGAAAAGCATTTTCTTTCCATCATTTTTTAATGTTAAAGTTCATTTGTCAATTAGGCAAACATAGATTCATGTTATAATCTCCTTTCTTTTTATGATTGGGCACCATAAACTCATTCCTTCCATTGGGATAAATGACATGGATACATTGGTTTCATTTAGAAACTTTTTGCTCCAACCATTTATTAGAATCAACGTTCATCTATCAATTATGACAAAGATGAAATCACATAATAATCACCCTTCGTTTTCTTGATTGGGCACTATAAACTTGTTCACCTTATTGGGATAAATAACATTCATGCTTTGGTTTCATAAGAAATGGTTCTTTTTCCATCATTTTTTAGCATTAAAGTTCATTTGTCAATTGGGACAAACACGGATTCATATAGTAATCTCTTTTCTCTTTATGATTAGGGACCATATACTCAATCTTCTCAGTGGGATAAATGACATTGATGTTTTGGTTTCAAAAGAAAACCTTCTCTTTCTATCATTTTTAGAGTTAAAGTTCATTTGTCAATTAAGACAAGCATGGATTCACATAGTAATCTCCTTTCTTTTAATGATTGGGTACCATAGACTCATTCTCCTAGTTGGGATAAATGCATTCATGCTCTGGATTCATAAGAAAAACTTTTCATTCCTTTATTTTTTAGTGTTAAAGTTCATTTATCAATTAGGCAAACATGGATTCATAAAACAATCTCCTTTCTTTTCATGATTGGGCACCATAAACTCATTCAATGCATTGGGATAAATGACATTGATGCATTGATTTCATTTAAAAAGCTTTTGCTCCAACCATTTTTTACAATCAAAGTTCATCTATCGGTTAGCACAAAAATAGAACCTCATAATAATCACCCTTTCTTTTCATTATTAAGCACCATAAACTTGTTCCTCTTATGGGATGAATGATATTAATGCTTTGATTTTATAAGAAAACATTTCTTTCCATCATTTTTTAGAATTAAAGTTTATTTGTCAATTGGGACAAACATGGATTCATATAGTAATCTCCTTTCTTTTCATGATTGGGCACCATAAACTTATTCTCCTCATTGGGATAAATGACATTTGATGCTTTGGTTTCATAAGGAAAGCATATTTTTCCATGATTTTTTAGTGTTAAAGTTCATCTGTCAATTGGGACAAACACGGATTCGCATAATAATTTCATTTCTTTTCGTGATTGGGCACCGTAAACTTATTCTCCTTGTTGCAATAAATGACATTGATGCTTTGGTTTCATAAGAAAAGCTTATCTTTCCATCATTTTTTATAGTTAAAGTTCATCTGTCAACTAAGATAAACATGGATTCATAAAATATCTCTTTTTTTTCCATGATTGGGCACCATAAACTTATTCCCTGCATTGGGCTAAATGACCTTGATGCACTGGTTTCATTTGAAAAGCTTTTGTTCCCAGCATTTTCAAGAATCAAAGTTCATCTATCAATTAGGATATAGACGAAATTACATAAGAATCACCCTTTCTTTTCATGATTAGGCAACATAAACTCATTTTTCTTATTAGGATGAATGATATTGATGCTTTGATTTCATAAGAAAGCTTTTTTTTCCATCATTTTTTAGTGTTAAAGTTCATTTGTCATTTGGGACAAACATAGATTCACATGGTAATCTCCTTTCTTTTCACGATTGGCACCATAAACTCAATCTCCTCATTGGGATTAATGACATTGATGAGCTTCTTTTTCTATCATTTTTAGAGTTAAAATTCCTTTATCAATTGAGACAAATACAAATTCGCATAGTAATCTCCTTTTTTTTAATGATTGGGCACCATAAACTCATTGTCGTTATTGGGATGAATGACATTATTGCTTTAGTTTCGTAAGAAAAGCTTTTCTTTCCACCTTTTTTAGAATTAAAGTTTGTTT
>JBBYHM010384272.1:0-15534 GCA_038381775.1 Adansonia rubrostipa
TTGGGAGACTCCAACCAATCTGATGAAGCAAATTGTAAGTGACACGTTAATATGATAAAGTAATTCAAAAAATCGAAATCATAATTGAATTTAAATTTTTAAAATTTTAAATTATAGTTCGATCTGTTCAGTTTATGAGTTAGTATAGTAATCACATGTACCATGTATCATAGTGTACGAAGTAGGAAAGACAAATTCTTGCAATAATGCAAATGATCTCAATTAGACTTATTCAATAACAGCATATTTGGTTCGAAATGGGTTAAATTTAAGTTTAGTTATATAATTCAGATTAATTTAAATTAACTTGAATCATTATTTATTTAATAAAATAATAATTTTTATTTAAAATTTAATTATATGATATATAAATATTTAATAATTTATAATATTCATTTAAGCTTACAGGCGATAAAAAATTTAAAAATTTTTAGTCACCGTTAGCCTATTGAATATTTCTAAAATCAAAGTCTACCTAACTAAGGGATCCCTTCATAAGGCATTGAACTAAAAGTATCTTTAAAGTGACCTCGTAGTTCCATATGGCCAGAAACGACGAGCTTGATTGATGGAGTTTTCTTTTTTTAATTTTTTTTAGTACATTTCGCTTGGAAGGTTGAAGGGAGATATTACGTTTAAGTTGTCGTCAACTTGGTTTTCTTCCCCTAGTGGGAGGACATAGGGCAGCTGCTGACTTCAACAATAATCCATAGTAGATATGGTTAATCATCCGTCTTATAATAAATATTATATCAACGAAAAAATAATTAATTTTTCATAAAATAAAAGCTTTGGACATTCAAATGCTCAAATCAAGCTTTTGAATGTGGATCAAATGTGGCATATTAAAGGTGCTTAGGAGGTTTATTCAATATTTATGAGAGGTAAAGTAAAAAAAAAAATATATTAAACTAAAAAAATAGATTTGAGTAAAAATTTAAACTTGATTAAAAATGGGTATAAGTATATATTACTGATGTATTTATATAAGTATAATTTTTATCATATGAAAAATAAATAAATATAATATATTATAGTGTAAATATAAAAAATATGTTAAATTATTTATATTTTAAAATTTAATAAAAGAAATTTATCAAATTATTAAAAATAAAATTTTAAAAAATATTTTTAAAAATAAATTAAAAATATAACATGGGTGAGTCTAAACAGGTTTAGACTATCTATTTATAAATATCGGTGAGCTTAAACAAAATTTAAAATCCTTATTTTAAATCTAATCAAACTTAAACAAATATAAATAATATTAATACTGTGCTTAAATCTGATTAAATTCGAAAACACCTCTATCACATATTTTAAGAATGATATTATTATCTATAAATTTAATAATATTGATTATTATAATTACGAGAAAGACTTTAATTTTCATAATAATGCAAATTTTACAAAAAAAAAAAGAAAAAAGAAATAGAAGAAAACCCCAAATTTAACTCTAAAGTTAGATCTACGGTCCTGATCGTCCCAAGTAAGCTTCCTAACATTCTTGTTTTTGTTAATTATTATTTAAAAAAAAAAAAATTCTATCAAACGCAGTTTTCCCCATCTTTCTTTCCCTCTCCTGAATAAAATAAACTAAAATAAAGGCTTCTTCCTCTCTTTCAAAATCTTAGGGTTTTGCTCCCTCCACCAAATTTTCTCTTTTGAAGGAGTCCCAATTTTTCTAAGGCTGCAAGCAATCTCAGGTTCGTTCTTTGTTTATTATTGTAATTGACATCGTGTTTATTATTCCGCTTTGGAAACATAGTTGGATTTTTCTTTGCGTGCTTTCAAACGCTAGGGTTTCTATTTGGTTGCTGACAAACTTAAGTAGAAATGGAATTGAAAATTTGAAATATTGGAAGCTGATATACGTTCTATGGAGAATTTTGATACTGGGCACTGTTCAGTGTTTTTATTTCAGTTAGTACGTTTCTAGTTTTAATTATTCATTTTCTATGTGTAAGTTGTAAAATCGAATAATTTAAAATTTGAATCTTTCTAATTAGTTTTACTGAGAATTTTTTTAATTAATTAGTAAAACTGTTTTATAGTTGGAGAGATTTTTTGTGAATTTTGTTAAGCAGTAGAATAAATGCTAAAAAGCAATCAATAGACTATTTGGACTGCGGTTTGCAATTAGAGAAGGCCGCAGTTTATTAAATTATGGAGAAAATGAAAGCTATAGTTGAAATTTTGATTCTGAATGACTCTATTTTGTGAGTACTAATTCATTAGATTGATGCTGTGGTCTTCATGGGATTTCGAGTGGAGTGTAAATTGTGAAAGCCTTGAGGAAGGATTTGAGATTATGCTGCTGTATTTTATCATTGAAAGAGGAGAAGGAAACTGACAGTAATTGCTAAATCTCATTTCTGGTAAAATTTTGAGTTGGTGTCTAAAAAATCTGGGTGTAGTACAAGTATGTGAAAATCAATTCTTTTGGGAGCATTAAGATAGTCTAGGGAAGAAATGTGGAAGCTTTGCCTACTTGGGGTTTATAGTGGTTAGGACTGGAAAATAAGGGAGTTTAGGGTTTATTGCTGTTGTAGGAATAACTTGAGGGTGCAGGAATATTTTAGTCATTGGATTTGTTGAGATTTTATCTCAAGAGAAAGAGAAACTTAAGGAACCTTTAATTGTTGAGTTGAGATGTTTTGCTAGTGGGAATTGATATGAAGATATGCGGCAAGAATTAGGCTTGAAAGTTACAAGAGAATGAATGTGGTTAGGTTCCAAAGAAGGGAAGTAACCCGAGAATATCGTGGAAAGAGAGAGAAGAAGATGAGGGAGGGAGGGAAAACTCAACCACAAATTTCTAAGAATTATTGATAACTCAAATTTTCTTTAAAATTTAAATTAGTCTTTACCAAGATTGGCAATCCTAAGAGATATATGAAAATTATCTTTTGTCCTTCTTTGACTTGGAAAAGGATTTCTAAAACCGTTATGCTTAGGTATAAAACTCAAGTAATGTAAACTAAAGGCCATATGTAGTAACTAATTGAACAGAAAAATAAGACAATGGACCATGACCAATGCCCATCTAGCAAACCAAAATACTGCTAAACTCAAAAAAAAAAAAAAAAACCTTATAAATGGTTATAACAATGATTGGATAACTACCAAATGCATTTTTCCTTGGACAAAAAGATATCCTTGATGAAAGGCCCATAATCTCATCTTTTGGCCTCCTAAAAGGATAATTTTATCCCACCAAGCTATTGGTCACTATTACAATGTAACATTGTTGTTGTTACCTTAGATTTCCCTAGACATATCAGTCATAGTGAATGCAAGTTATTGAGTTATTATTTTATTTTTATTATGATTGCTGTTTTTTGCAACAGAGTGTCATGTACATAGGAAAGAAATTCATCTGCTTGTTTTTGAATATTGAATTCAAATGATTTGCTTTCAGTAACGCTAAAACTTGGGAAAATGTACATTACAAAGTTTAATATACTTGAAATGAGCATTTAATATGTATCATGTTCAAGTGCAATGCAGGAATCATAAATTAAGAATTTTTTTCTTAAAATGCTGACATGCAATAGGAGGCTTTGTATTGAGTAATTCACAATTCTACCCCTGGTGATGACCGCTAAGGAAAAGTAGGATGGTTGTTTAATGTTGCTGCTGTCAAACTAAAATGGGATGATGCAAAAGGGATGTTAATGATTGAGGCATGGGCTTTTAATAGAATTTAATGGCTGACTAGAAGCCTTTAACAAACCCGATTATGTGGGATTTTAGGTGTTCTTGACTTTTATTTGGCATAGGGAGCTAATAGCTATTTGCTGGATCCTTTGCAAGATATTTTGTATTTAAGAGTGTTACAGAAAATTTGTGACAGAAATGTTGGAGAGAGGTTCAATGTAACCTGAATCATCAGAGAAAAATCTCGTACTCTGTCTCTTTGAACAAATGTGAATTTTCTACTTGTATCAATGTTTACATGAAATATAAAGAGCTTTCGTGTTTTATTCATTTTGAATAGAGGATCTTTTGAGTATTTATGAAAGATAATTTGTTTTCTTACTATGCTTTTCTCTGCTACTTTGTCTCTCTGCGCTATCCCTTCTAAGTTCCCATACCTAAAAGGGTTTACTGCAGGCTATGTAAAGGCTTGTTAAGCAGCAAGATGAGCAATGACACTTTTGACGGACAGATACTAACTGAGAAGCTGTCAAAACTCAACAATTCACAACAAAGCATTGAATGTATCCTACAATTTCATGCTTATTTTGGGGGTTTTTGTTGGGAAAATAGTAATGATGGATGATTTTATTCCTGTTAGTGTTATATAATTACGGTAGCACTCATTATTGGAATCTAGTGTAATTCTAAACTTCATGATTGAAGAAGAGGAATTTTGTCGTTTATCTTGTTTTCTTTTAGATAAGCATTTATCTAACCGTGTAAACATGTGACTTTACTTGTAGATTTGATTGAGGATATATCCTGTATCTTTTCCCTCATGTAATACTGTGTATGATTTCTTTGATTATCGTCTTTATGATTTAAGTTGATGTGATGCTTTTAGATTTATTATGTCATAGTTTCATTATTTTAGCTAGATGGTTTTGTTATTTTCTTACTGTCTGGGACTTGCTATGCATGAATTTAGTATTGCACAACTGTACTAGTGTCCTGCATAGAAATTTTTTCCTAAAATCATCATAACATATTTTCTGCGACTGGAGTTCTTGTTCCTGTTGGATTTTAACATTTTGCTTTATTTTAAAGTTTTTTCTCTCACTTCTATTGCTTGCCTTTATTTCTTTACACTTCTCGAATGTTGTTCTATTTGTGGATCATGCTTTTTTTTTGGGTGGTTTTTTTCTAATGCAATACATATTTATGCTGCCTTTAGCTGTTATACTTTGTAACCATGGCTGTCTATCTTAGACGGCAATCAATTGCTTCATCAGTGGTCTTTTGTTTTCCGCTAGGCAATAACTTTTAAAAAGGATTTAGACTGAGTGGCTAGCATGAAGTATGTGCTTTTTTTTTATGGTTATCCTCACTGAAATATCGGGAGTGGTGTGGATTGGTTTCTTCCTCTTAACACTTTTCTGTATTTGATCTAACTCAGGTGTTATTTGATAAACAGAAAAAAAAAAAAAACGAGTTTTGAAAAATTAAGTACTGAATTTTTAGTACTAAATTTACAAGCACTGAATTTGTTTTGTAAAATCTGTTTGGTATATTATTGAAAATTAAGTGCTGAATATAATTATAATATTTGATAACCATAAACGTTGAATCTAGAAAATTATAAATTTTAATTTTAATAACATTTTATATCATTCTGGATAGTTTTGGATAAACATTAAATGTTTAATTTAAACATTACACTGTTTGTGTTTAAAAAATATCTAATTTAATTTAAATATAATTTAAAAAAAATTGACTTAATTCCTTCTACATTAAGTGATAAGTAGCTACCTACCTACTTATCATATTCAACACTTTTTTCTTGAAAATTTTAACTTAAGTAACATTTTATATAAGTTATTAAATGCATTGAAAAATGTAAATCATTGAAAAGTTTCAAAGTGTTATCAAACACCCGCTTCTGAAATTAGTTTTGGACATTATCTCCACCTAATCATGGTTTGATGCATCTTCTTTCTCAAGCCTGCAAATTGATACTAGAATGGGACAATTGAGAAAAGATTTGTGTCTTTTCAGTATTATTTTTATTTTCCTCTGGCATTTTTATGATCTTGTTAGATTCTTTTGTATGTAGTTTCTTTAGTTTTAGTTCACAAGGCATTTATTTTACAAGTTTTGCTTTTGGGACATTGTTTGTACTGTGGTTTGAAGGTCTTACATAATGTAATTAATCTTGTTGGCCTTTCTGTTTTATGTTCAAGAGAGGTTTAATTGTAAATTTAAGCCATTTTCTGTTATCTAAGTTTAATTTCTTATGGCTTAAAACGTATTACTTTATTAAGTGCTAAACTCATGTCATGTAAATTGAAAGCGGAATAAATTTATGTAAATTACAGCAACTACTGATTTTCCATTAAGATTGTGATCTAACCATAGTGCCTACGTATCGTAGGTTGAAGCTTTTAGGAATCAGCCAATACTGATGTTATTGGCTGTTTGTTTTGCTGAGGACCTGTTATTGACATTATTTTGAATTTTGAATTAGTTTGAGTCTGCTGTCTTCAACAGAATGTCATATAATTAGATATTCTGCATGCATAGCATATGGCCCTAAATATAGTAGTGTAATCTTTTCAAGGGGGTTAATGCTTAAAAACTTTTCTACAAATTGTTTTTAATTTGAGGGGTAGGCATTTCAAGTACTCATAGTTCCTTGTTTGGTTTAGATGAAAGCTATCTGCAGTATGAAGCTCTCTCAACATAATTTTCTTACTAAATAGATAGTCTTCAGTGAGAAAAAATGGTTATTGGATGAAAATTTTTCCACAAAAAGTAGCATTTTCTCATTGTTGCTCAATATACCGTGTATTTCTTATTTACTGCCATGAATTGATGTTAACATGTATTTCGTTAACATTGGTTCAGCTTTGTCTCGATGGTGTATTACTTACCGGAAGAAGGCAAAACAGATTGTTGAAACATGGGACAAATTGTTTAACTCTTCCCAGAAAGAACGGCGTGTTTCTTTTCTGTATTTGGCTAATGACATTTTGCAAAATAGCAGGCGAAAGGGAAGTGAGTTTGTGAATGAATTCTGGAAAGTTCTTCCTGCAGCCCTCAAACATGTGTATGACAATGGTGATGAGTACGGAAAGAAAGCTGTAACCAGACTGGTAAGTTATTTATTCAATTTTAAGCAGTCTTCACTTTGTTGCTTGCGTCAAATGGATTAACCTTCACGTTTTGACTACCGGTCTGATTGTGTGATAACTTTTCTTTTTTGATGGTTGCTGTATCATTTTCTGAAGAATTTAATGCTTGTTTGTTAAAACTTAATACTTCAGGTTAATTCTGCTCCCTCATCTCTCTTTCTCTTGACACTTGATATATTGCTATGAATGCATGTGCATCTGAATTGTCTAGCGAACTTTCATTTGGAATTGGTTTGCATAACACTCAAGCTGGAATTCTGGATTTTGTTAATTTAGTGTTGTTCTTGCATTTTGTTTTGTTTTGCTTTGAGGTGGCTTTTCTTGGTTGTAAAGGGTTAATGTAATAAATTCTTGGATATGTGTAAAGTTGTTAGGTGAAGGATTTTTAGCCTAAATGCTAGTAGTGAAAAGTTGTATGTTTAATGCTGGTTAATTCTACCTAAAGTAGGCTTTAATAGCTGAATGTTTTCTTGGAAATACATGCATAGTAACTCCCTCTTTTTGATTTGTTGAATATGAGTTTGAAGTCTTTGTAGAACTGTCGTCACAATTTTGCTTCTGATCATTGGTATCACTGATTGTTGTTTATTTTATTTTACTCCTTTGAATGGCAGTGTTAATTTGCCTACTGCTACAGCAATATTTAATGCTACACACACAAATAAAATTTGGTAAAACTCAATTTCACAAGATAGTTTGTTTTCTATTGTTATCATCTATTGTTATTATGGTTATTATATATAAGCGTACATTACATTCATTGAGGGGCGTGTATGGGGGGGTGGAATTGCCCTTATCAAAGCTTTTGGATATATGTTTACTTTGTAGTATTTTTAGTTCCAGAGCCTGCAACTTGCAAGGATGCTAGTCATTATTTCGCTAACGCACCAAAAAAGCCTCTGAACTATCCAAAGTTTCCCAAAACAAGCACCTATCTTTTTATTGTTCCAAATAAGCCCTTATTCTTTGATTTTTGCCTGGATAGGCCCTTAGGCTGACAAAAAGAAATCACATGCTTACGTGACCTTAACGGGCATTAGACTCATGGCAAGCTATCATGCTTTGCACTCGTGGCAGATGACGTGTCGAAATTGGCTGACTAGAATGACCATCCTTGGGTGGAAAATTTTCTAACTCGGCCAGTTGTTTGCAACGTTAGAAAAGTGAAATCAGCGTCCATGCGTGCAGAAGATGCCAGCTGCCAATGGCCATTAATTGAGGTGATACACATTTTTGTCAACATGAGGGCCTATTTGCATATGAATCATAAAATATGTGCTTATCTGGATACAAGAGAAGAATTAGGGCATATTTAGAAAAAGTGGGAAGTTCAGGGGTTATTTAGTATTTTTACTCCATAGTTTTGTGGATATTTGTCCTTAGGATGGCATCTCCTGGACGTGTTTTAGTAGATTATCCTTTGTTTAATGAAAGTTGTTCTAGTGGTTCATGCTTTTTTATTTCATTTGTCTTGCAATGTCCTATTGGTTAATAAAGTTCCTTCCCCCCACCCCCCTCTTTTTTGTGGGTTTTCTTCTGTTGTGATGGGTTTGGGGGTGCTGTATGCATGATGTTCAGGTTGACATATGGGAAGAAAGAAAAGTTTTTGGTTCTCGAGGGCAGAATCTTAAAGATGAAATGCTCAGCAAGAATCCCCCTCCTCCTCTGTCGGTGAACAATGGAAAAAGCTCAAATCCTATCAAGATAGTGAAGAGGGATGCTCATGCAGTGAGAATCGTAAGAATCTATCTATTTAATTATCCTTTCTACTTTGATCTTTCAATTTGATTCTAGCCATTTTGTTTGTATTCTTTTATGGCTAGACATTTTGTTGGCTTGTTCTATTGTGATTTTGGATATGTTTTTCTTTTCTTGATCATCTTACCTTCAGAAATTGGCTGTTGGAGGTCTTCCAGAAAAGATACTAACTGCATATCAATCTGTACTCGAGGACAATCCGAAGGAGGATACTGCTTTAAACAATTGTAGTGCTGCTACAAAACAATTGATTAGAATTGGGGAAGATGTTGGAAGTGGTTTAGCTCAAGGTATGAGTTCTGCTATGGGATTTAATGTCGTATGCTTACATTTTATTATGATTTTTTTTAACCAATAAAAGGAGATGAGTACTATTTTTCCCCTCTCTCTGTATATACAGGATTGTGTGTATTCTTATTGATACCAGTTTTGATGTAGAGCTGCGCAGTTGTAATAAAGTATTTTTAAGTGCAATCTTTATTGAAACTTATTCACTATTGAAAAGAGAATGCTGAAGCTCTAAAAAAAACTTCAAGAAAATGTCAAGTAATTACAATTTACGACTCGATATGTGTCAAATGCTTGTTATTTTTGATTTATGAAGATAGAAATAAATTGATGGGCCTAAATAATTGCCCGGATTCTTAATCCGGGGACAGAGGTCTCTTGGTAGGGTGAATTCGTGAGATTGTTAGCCTTTCAAACTAAGTTCACCAGTCAGTTGTAAACCATTCTGACAAGAGTAATTCACATTTTTGGTCTCTTTGAGTCTATTTTTGTAGTTATTTCTTCTTACTTTCAAAAAGCATTGGAACTGTAACATATACAATCGAGTCTAAGACCCTGCTTAGGAGCATGTTAGTTCCATCATTTCTCAGGTAGAAATTAATAGACTGGGCCCTTTTCACTGTTCTAAATTTTTGAAGACAATATATATATATATATATGTATGTATGTATGTATCAAAAGTAAAATCCTAGCAGCATAATTTGGTTGCTTCTCTCTCTCAAATACATTTACATATATGTTCATCTTGCTTATTGTGCTTACGTCTTCAAATCTCCATGTCACACAAAAAACTTGCCTTTTTTAAAATGCAACCTCAATTAAATCCCTTGAGGTCTCTTAAAGCTTCGAGCTATGGTACTTGGCCTGACTCTTAAGCACTAGCTATTAGTTGGCAGGTTCTTTTGATTTTAAGATATTTTTTCCTAGAAGAATGTCTCCCAGTGGTCCTAACATGATTTTTGTACTCTATTCATTTGTGGGATTTTGTTGTGCTTGTTACCTGCATTTTACCGTGATGGATTTGAGAATGGAACATCATAAGAATCAATACTAAGTAGTTAAGGTAAGCTCTTTCAAGAGTCATACAATTACCTTTGTAAGGTTATTGATATGTGGTTTCTCTCTGCACTTCATGGTTGCTTATGGTTGCATTAGTTGCCAAATGCAATGCATAATACTCTCTGATTGATCCAAAACAATCCACTGAAAGTACACACACAACTGTCCTCTAAAATATGAATAAGTTTTGCAAATCTTTATGACATAAGATTAGCACATTAAATCTAAAATGAAGGGATAAAAGAAATTTGCTATGCATCAATTGTTCTTATGACATTTTGGTGCATGTTCTGATTAATAGAGAAAGTTTCTCCTCTATAAATGTACTCTATTTTTTTTTCTTATATGTTTGTGGCATATTAAATGTCTCTGATCCAGATAGTTCTCCCTCTAATCAATTGATTCTTCCATTAAAAAGTCATGAAAGAGAACATATATTGGAACCTTTTAATTGCTTAGGAATTTTATCTTACATGATATGTTTCAAAACAATTTAATGGGGATCTCTTGGTTGAGGTTGTTAACCCCTGATTTATTTCGGTAACTGAACTTCTATTTTATTAAAACATCTTGCTTTCAGTTTGGATCAACTGTGTGTATAACAACTCTAAGTGTATATATTTGATTTTGGTTAGGGAATCAGAACGGATCTGCCTTGCTGCGTGAGCTACAGAATCAAGAAAACGCACTCCAGCAATGTATTGAACAACTTGAAAATATCGAAACAACCCGGGCTGCCTTGACTTTTCAACTTAAAGAAGCACTTCAGGAACAAGTATGGTTTCATTACTGTCTTGTGTTCTTCAGTTGGCAATTACGGTTTGGAATCATTTGTCCTTGTTGAGAACTCATTAGTTTTATGTTTTTCAGGAATCAAAGCTGGAGCTTATTCGTAGTCAGCTGCAAGTAAGAATTGCCGTCTTGCAAATTAATTTCTTGATTGGTATTTAGCAGCTAATAGACTTCATAAATTTGCGAATTTTGTCTGTTTAGATCCCTTTAAAACAGAAATTTCTTTTGCAATATTACATATGTGTTAATATTGGAAGGAATCACAAAATTGACTGGTGCCCTAGTAACAATTGGGAAACATCTTCTATAGTAATTTGGGAATAAAACTTGGTAGAAATCCATGGAGTTTGTGTTAAGGTATTTTACCTAAAACCAAGTCACAAAAGGTAGAAATGCCAACAGTGTGAGATCTATCGTCGCTTAGGACTCCATCTCACATTAGAGACAACAGGTTTATCACAAGGCAAGCTTTATTGGTAGGGAATGAGATGCTATTGCTTAGCATATTATGGGGTAGAAAATTCAAGCAGGGACAATTTACCGCTACTCTATGCTTCCTCTCGTGAGCGGAACCGAACACATTCCCATGTTAGGATATTCTGTGTATCTTAGGGTAATTAGGTGGACCTACTCTGATGCTATATGCAAATATTTAGGCATTTACCTAAAATTGATTGGCAATGAAGCTTATATTTCAGACCTGAGTATATTTGATATATTAGTGTCATATTCTGGTTATTGCTTATTATAGTCATATTATCCTTATACTAGATTATGCTTCTATTTTTTGATTGTACTCTTCTGCTATGTTGCTCATTCATTTTGCTTGAATTACCCACATCTGATACATTTTTTGATGTGGGTATAAGGATATGACCTTTCAAGGACCCTCCAAATATATAAAAAACTTAGAAAAAATTGAACATACCCGCATTTGATACTCACATTCGATTCGGAGTAACATAGCTTTTCTGTGATATTGTGCAATTTGTAAAACATTTTCTACTTTTCCGAGATGACGTGAAATTATTGACATTTGTGCAGGCTGCTCGTGGCCAGATTGAGAAAGCAAGCAATGTAAGGAATATGCTTACTTTATCCCCCATCCCTGGCCATCTAGCTGCTACATCTGTCCCAACGGCGGAGGCTGTAATAGTGAGTGAACAGAACATTCCTTCAGCTCAGCCAACGGGCACTACATGTCAACCTCCTCTTCCGCAACCTGTGATTTCCTTTGCAACTCCAAAAACAACCGAAGAAGATAGCAAGAAAGCAGCAGCAGCTGCCGTTGCTGCTAAACTTGCTGCTTCAACATCTTCTGCTCAGATGCTTACCTCTGTACTTTCGTCCCTTGTTGCTGAAGAAGCTGCTAAGTCGGGTGTGTTAACATCAGGATTATCAATGTTTCCTCCAAAAAAGCGCCCTAAACTTGACAAACCAATGCCTGTATCTGATGCAAGCGACTTGGACATCAGCAGTGCAGCTTATTTTAGCCCACTAAAGCAGCAGACAATCAACAACATGGCACTTGGACCGTCGACTGGTATCCAACCAATGTCCCAAGGCAACCAGATTCAAACTCCCGTTGCTTCTACTCCTTCTGCTCCCCCTCCACCTCAATCTCCTGCAAATCCACCAGCAAGTCAATATGTGCAGTCAAATGGTATGATGGTAGGGGTAATACCTTACGGTTATGGAGCAAACACGCTGCCACCGCCGCCACCTCTTCCCCCACATATAGCAATGAGTTTAGTTAGGCCTGCTTATCAGCCTCTACAGCAACCACAGTCTCCGTCTCTTCAGCAGCCACAATCTCAGCCTCGGCAGCAGCAGCCAACCACTGGAGGATTTTACCGGCCACCAGGTATTGCGTTTTATGGACAAAACCCTCAGTCAACAGCACCTGTACATCGACAGTGAGCTTCACCCGAAAAACCATATCAACACTAAAGGTACAGGGTGGCATCTGGTAATGGGTTTTTGGGCAAACCCATCAACCGACAAATAGTACATCACCATCAAATTTCCTCGAAAATTAAGGCTGAGAGTGGCTATGTATAATGTAAATTATTAGAGAATTTTTAGGCTTTCTGTTGTCTTTTAGACTTAAAAATCAGAGCATGACCATGCCCTCATCATCCTCTGCCCTTGACCCATTTGCTCAGCTGAGTTCCATGGTTTTACCCGTATGTTCTAAAATGTTCCATGGTTCTCAGCAACTTCTTTTTTTAGTACTACTACTGTATAATAGCTCAGTCATAACTTGTATGTTGATGCACCGAAGTAGCAAGGAATTGCCTGCCATGGTCTCAGACAGATTAACTATGGTTGCAGTGAAATTCTTGAATAAACTCTTCTGCAGGTTTTATGTTTTTTTTTCTACTCATCCAAAGTAGGCAAATCTACTGCAAAATAACGCTGCTTGGGCTGTAAATGGTTCGAAAATAAGAGGGTTGTCAAAGCACAAATACAGTGCATAGTTATTTCTTTTAAACTTCATACTAAAGCTCTATTTAGTAAGTGGTAAAATTAGTTCTAATGTGATTAAAAATAATAATGGTGATGAGATTAATTATTATAATAATAAGATTAAAATTAATTAATATAATAATAAGATTAAAATTTTAAAATTAAGGATGAAGTATTCTTGAGATTAAAATAAAGGCAGCATATGAACTAGCAAAAATTGGCTTAGAATCTATGGAGGAGAAATCGTGGATAACAAGGCCAGCACATGAACTAGCAAGAGTAGGCCTTGAATCTATGGAGGAGAAATCGTGGATAATGTTGTCATATCAATATTTAGATATTTGTAAATGCTGAAAAACCACTTGATTCATGAATGAAAATTTATTTATTTTTAACAAGAAAAAAATCAATTATAAAATATATTGGTTGGATGAAACAATGTATTAATAAATTATTTATATATATTTAATAATAATATATATTATTTTATAATTTTATTTAAATATTTTAATTAGTTAATTAATTATTTTAAATTATATAAATTTATTTATATTACATTAAATAAATTATAAATATATATTTAAATCATTCAAAAAGTTTAAAAATAAAAAACTAATTAAATAAAAAATAAAAAAATGAAAAAAAAAGCGAAAAGAAGTTGAAGTTGTAACTTGATCACTTTACCTCCTTGGCAGAGAGAGTTGGTGATTCCACTAAAAGCACATACATGGCAAGTGCATTCCAGCACAGTAAAGACCAGTGCGGGTGGGGTGGGCTTCTCCACTTTCGTGCTTTTAGGTGTCAAGCGTACTGCGAATCACAACTTCTATTGGACTAAGATTCAATAAGACCAATCTCAAAACCCGATCAGCCAATGAATGAATGCCCACGCAATTTGAACCAATCTGTTTTCAGAAGTAATAAAATGAAAATAAATGAGAAAACAGAGAAAAATCCTTCCCCCTCCCCAGCCACGGCCACCAAATACAATCCTTGTTTTGTTTATAGCTTTAGTAGGGTATAGGTAGCCTATCGAAAGTTACCACTCACTTTAGTTAGTGGTTAACAAAGAGATATAACACGAAACCCTTAGCCCAATGATCATGTTCTCTAAGTCGTGCTCGTAAACTACTATACTTTTGGATGGTTATATTAATTAGAAATGCAATGAGATATATCCCGCTTTATTTGCTTCATCTTCTTCTTCCCCCAAGTAATTTCAGGATTTCTGAAAAAGCAAATTAGATGAATGTTGGTAGCAGATAGAGTAATAGACCATGGGCAAGGCCACGTCGTAGTCCAAAAATTTTAAATTTTTTTTTGTTTAATATCTTAACAGATTTTTAAAATTTTTAATGTGAAATTGAGTATTACAATTATTATTATATTAATATTTATATTTTATAATTAAATTTAAATAAAAATATTATTTTTACTATTAAATGAAAATAGTATTGTCGGTACCGTATCGGTACCGATCGTACCGGTCGGTACGTATCGATTTCGATATATAACGGTACCGACGATAGTTGATTTCGTTTCGATCTTAGTTTCGGCTTGTACTGGGCGCACCGGTAAGTACCAACCTGTTTCGGTGGTACCGATCGAAAATAGCCGTACCGGCCGGTACATAATATAAGCTTATAAAAAAAAGTTAAACCAACATTGATCTTAATAATGATGAATATTATATATAATTACTCATAAATTTGATGAATATTAGACATAATTACTCATAAATTTAATAAT
Organism: Adansonia rubrostipa; assembly: GCA_038381775.1. Taxonomy (NCBI): domain Eukaryota; kingdom Viridiplantae; phylum Streptophyta; class Magnoliopsida; order Malvales; family Malvaceae; genus Adansonia; species Adansonia rubrostipa. The sequence goes on from JBBYHM010384272.1 coordinate 14,949, forward strand.
TATTAAAAAATTTTAACTTTACTACTTAACTGATATTGATTTTTTTTATATTTGATGAAGCTTTTTTATAAAACATTATATATAATTGATGAATATTTAATATATCAAATTTATTTAATCTTATTTATTTCATATTTAAAAATATTTTATATATATATAAATTAAAAATATTCAAACTCTGATAAACCCGAAACAGTATATCAAAACACATTAATATCGATATATACTTATATCAAAATAAAAATGATACATTCACTGATACGATACTAACTACTTTGAATGATAATATGAATAAAGTCGGATTGTACTCACAAAAACTTTGTTTAATGTCCGGCTTGTACAAGCTGAATTTTTCAAGCACTTTGTTAGGTCCAGTAGCGGAAAATTCTAGGGGAAGCTCCTTAGGGTGAGCTTCCCCTACGGTACTTGACGTGGTGAGCTCCCCGCTCACCACGTCAAGTCAACTTAACCTTTCCAACCGGTTGGAAAGGTTTTTTCTTAAATTTTTTAATTATTTTTTATTAAAATATTTTAAAAATTAATATTATTAATTATTAAAATATAATTTTATTATTTCATAAATTAT
>JBBYHM010384341.1:0-15525 GCA_038381775.1 Adansonia rubrostipa
ACCTTCTTTCATCCTAATTTGATGATAGCCACTTTTTAAATCAATTTTGGTGAATATGCAGGCACCATGCAACTCATTTAGCATATCATCTAACCTAGGAATAGGATGGTGATACTTTACAGTGATCTTGTTGACCACTCTACAATCTACACACATCCTCTAAGTTTCATCTTTCTTTGGCAATAAAAAAACTGGCATAGCACAAGGACTTATGCTCTCCCTCACATATCCCTTTTTTAGCAATTTATCCACTTGCCTTTGTAGTTCTTTTGTCTCCTCTGGATTACTTTGGTAAGCTGGACGATTAAGAATTTGAGCTCCTAGTACAAAGTTAATTTGGTGCTCAATCCCTTTCAAAGGTGGTAACCCATGGGGTACCTCTTTAGGAAAAACATCATCATAATTCTATAACAAAGTCACAAATACACTAGGCAAATTTGGGTCAAGGTCCGAGTTTGTAAACAACATTTCCTTAAACCGAATCAATATTAAAGCTCTCTTGCCTAAATATGCACTCTTTAACTGTCTCTCTCTTACATAAAAACATGGTTGTGTCTTAACCTTTTCACTTTTCTCAATTTTTTTTGCTTATTTTTCACTTTTTTTTCTTTTCACTCACTAAAATTTTATCTTAGCTAAGAGATTAGCTTCCTATATTGGACTAGCTTAGCATTCTAAATTTCCTATTCTCTTCATAGCTGATAGATTATGAAAGCCGAATCTTTAAACACTTCCAAAGTCCTTATACCCCTTTTCATGGCGGCTTAGAATCTTATGACACAAGCTTTGTATTAAGCTATATTATTGGTACAATCAAAGTTCAATCTTATAGTGAAAAGTAGTAATTTCCATTAAGTGAGGTAAGAATTGCTATGATTCTATGCCCCAATCTATTTAAAACTTTATCAAAATACATTGTCAAAGATGAAATGCAATTGAAAGTGTTTTCTATCTTAGATATGCACATCAGGTCTTCATTAGGAAATTCAAAGTCCAAAGGTTGATAATCATTTATTATTCGACTTATGAAAAGTCTGCTATTGTGCTACCTTTGATAGCTTTCTAGTTCTAATACAAGATGTCATATTAAAAAAGCAAGACTTGCCACCTAGCTAATATTTTTGAAAAGGCAAGCACCTCATATAAATATTTGATAGAATCGAGTTTGGTGATCAGCCATGTGGTTTGGTATAACATGTATTGCCTTAACCTCTTGGCTATCTAGGCCAAAGCACGACATAACTTCTCTATTACTGAATAGTTATTTTCACACTTTATGAACTTCTTTTTTAAATAGTATATAGCCTATTCCTTCTTACCTAAGTCATCATGTTGACCCAATACACAGCCCATAAACTTATCATAAACTGATAAATATAGGATTAAAGGTTGATCGGGCTCTAGTGGCATAAGTATTGATGGGTTTGGAAAGTGGTATTTGACTTTATCGAAGGCTTTTGGCATTCTTTGTTTCACTCTCCATGATTTTGTTTTCATAGTAGGTAAAATATTAGATCCTATTTATCAGTCAACTGAGATATAAATTAGGCAATGTAGATTAACCTTCATAAGAAACTCATCATTTCTTTTTGGATTCGAGGCAGTGGTAGGTTTTGAATGGCCTTAACTTTTTCATAATCAATTTCTATTCCTTTTACACTTACGATGGAACCTAATAGCTTATCAAATATAACACAAATGTGCATTTGGTAGGATTTAGCTTAAGCTAGTATTTTTAAAGTTTTTTAAAGAGTTTTCACAGGTTGGCAACATGTTCACTCTTCTTTAGCGGTTTGGAAACATAGACCTCTATTTCTTTGTGCATGAGATCATGGAATAACGTTATCATTGCCCTTTGATAGGTTACCGTGGCATTCGTGAGCCTAAAGTGTATTACTTTTGTTGCAAAAGTGCCCAATATGGTCATAAAAGTGATTTTCTCCATGTCTTCAATTATCGTTTTAATCTAGTTGTCACCTAAAAATCTATCCATGAAAGAAAACAATGCATTTTTTACGATGTTGTCTACTAGGATGTTAATGTAAGGCAAATGGAAATTATCTTTTGGGCTAGATCGGTTTAGGTCCTATAGTCTATATACATTCGCACTTTGTCATCCCTTTTAGGGATTGAGAATATATTGGCTACCTATTGAGGATATTTAGCTACTTTGAGAATCCCTGCCTCAAATTACTTTTTCACTTCATCTTTGATTTTCGAAAACATCTCTACTTTCATCTTTCTAAGCTTTTGTTGTATGTGTTTACATTTAGGTTTGAAGGGAAGTTTATGGACCATAATGTTGGTGTCTACTTCGAACATGTCTTGGTAAGACTAGGTGAACACATCTTGATATTCTTGAAGGAGGTTTATCAGCTTTGCTTGAGTTGATAGGGTTATGGAGGTTCCAATCTTGACTTCTTTTTTATTTTTTTCATTCCTAGGTTTATGGTTTCAATAGGTTTTCATGAGGTAATATATTTTTTCTTTTTGTTCAATTAATCTGAATAGGTCTAGGGTACAAGATTCTTTTTAGAATCCCCTTCAGGGTCGATCTCATTGATGCAGATTGATTGCTCAAAGTTGATATCTAAAATGTTAGTATGAATATTTATATCACTTTCATATGGGTTTTGAAAATATGGAAAATAACAATATAGATGGAAAAATATGAAAAGAACGGTCTAAGAATTAGTAAAAACTATGAAAATGGACACAAAAGATGAAGTGTGTAATGCTTAGTCACTTTCGTTGATAATACTTAGTAAAAGATACCCATATAAAGGATCCTACAATGCTCTTAGGTGGAAGCATGTACGTTTAGTTCATAACATTACTTTGAAATAGATTTGAACAGGGTTGGAATATTGGTTTCAATCCAAACACTTGGAAAAATCCTTGAAAGCACAGACTAGTCTCTTAGTCCATTGTTGGCATATTTGGCTTATCGATCACATTGATGGTGAAATCCATAAATGTCTTGTTTAGTACGATTGCAATAATGTTAGAGCTGATATTTACACATCTTCTCGGATATAAATTTTCTCGAAATGGTGGCAATAACATTGATTCATGCCTTAAGTCTTATCCTCACAAACTGGCCATCTTTTTTTCATATTTTTTTTAAGTTTGTTTTTTCTATTATGTACTAGGGTTAAACCTAACCCTCTTTTTATTGATCTGGTTGATAACTTTCAGGGCTTTGGTAATTACCTAGAGATGTTTTTTGAGTATCTTTCCAGCCTGGCACCTTTGCTAATGGTTAACTTTAGACCCATATGAGTGCTCCTCGATAGGTGAGGCTTAACCATTGGCAACCTCTTCTCAACATAAGTGGCATTGACAAACTCAAAGGATTGAAATTAGGATTTTGGAACATCTTCGTCAGGTTTGACATACAGGGCATCAGTTGAGGTAGCAACAATAATGTTTTCTTTTCTTCTGATGTTAAAAACTTTGTTTTTAGTGATGAATTTTAACTTTTGATGCAATGATATTAGCACTACCACTGCAAAGTGAATCCAATGCCTTCCTAACAAGTAGTTGTACAATGGAGCAATGTCCATAACATGGAAGTTTACTTCATAAGTGAATGGGTCGAGTTAGAGTGGAATGGTGATGTTTCCCATGACATTTCTACAAGTTTCCTCGAGCACCTGCATAATTGTACGAATATTCTGGATATGAGATGTGTCAATGTGAAGCTTGTTCAAGCATGATAGAGGCATTACATTTAGAGTTGACTTAAATCAATAAACACCTTGGGCAATATTTTACCTTTACAGTATGTGGCGATGTGAAGGAATTTATAGTTTCCCCTTCCTCCATTAGGGATTTCATCATCCTTGAAAGATATAAAGTTGTCTGCAATGATGTTGCTTACCAAGTGATCCAACTGGCTTATCAAGATGTCAAGAGGAACATGTACCTTATTCGAGACCTTGAGAAGAATGTTTCTATGAGCTTCGAAGTTCAACAGCAGTGACAACATAGATATCTTGATGAGTTGCTTGTCTAACTGGTTGATGATGCTATATTCATTGTGAGTCATGAATTAAGGAATTTCATAGTTTTTTTATCATCCACTAGCTCCTTGACAACTATCAGATCTAATTCTTTAGTTATAGACTTTGGTGCTTGAGGGATAAGAGTAGTGTTCTTTTATAAAATTTTAATTCTTAATGTAGCTAGGGCATAACATTTACCATTATGAGTTATATGGCTTGCCTTTAAAAGGTCAACGTTTGTTGTTTATTGACTAGATTCTTTGGTGACTAAACTTTGCTTTCATATATCTAAGGAACCTCCTTGTTGTCTTTACAAGGGAAATGTGATGGACGTTGAATAATCATCTTTGGCATGGGTTGAACAGGGGGAGCTTTTATACTTAGTCAATTGTCAAAGAAGACTAATGGCCTTTTAACCCTGTAGAGAGGACTTTCCTATTCCTTTCCATAGTATTGATAGATGGTATCGCATTTGCTAACTTGGTACATTAGGTTGCTTTTTATCATATATTTATTCATCATTTTTTGAACCATAGCACGTAACTCTTCACATGTTTAAAGAGGGTGGCCATAGATGGTATAGAAATCATAAAAGTCATTAACTCCCTCTTTTGTTTTTCTAACCTGATTAACCAATATAGCTTGTACTAAGATTTGCCAAACTAGATTCATTAGCATCCTGACTTCTTTTATGCTCTTTATGATCTCACAGTTATCTTTAATACCCATTCCATTCACATTTGATTCAATATGAGCTTTGGATAAGCTAGTTCTAGCATTGGATTTCAGCTATTGTTTAGCCTCAAGCTTTTTTTTTCCTTTCCCCTCAAGGAATCTTTTTCGTCTGAGTCACATTTCATGGCTTTGTTGATAATTCCGTACAATATAATTACATTTGCGAAGTTTCTCAAGACGTTCTTTATTATCTTCTCATAAAAAAGGGCTTGTAATGTGCTAACAAATCTAACAGTTATCTCTTTCTCTATCAACAAAGTATGAATCTAGTGGCTTTTTCATGCACCTTAGAGCATACTACGTGAAGCTTTCATCAACTTTCATTTCTATGCTCATCTACGACATTAATAGATAGACGATGTATTTGTCCCATTTCTCATAGAACTCGATTTTGGACCAATCTACCATCTCTTGGACCACTCTAGGAAAAATAGGCAATGTTGCAAAATGTGCCCTCAATCGTAGTGGGAACAAAATGGTTCAGTGATTTTTTAACTTCGATTTTTGACGTCTGACATTATTCTCCCCTTTATAAAAGCTTTTCATACCTTACTTATCAGTGTTTTGATTTCTCTAATGCTTTTTTTTGACCAACAACTTTTCCCATCGATCACCATATTCGCTATTGGCTTTGCATGTTTAGAAAGTAGATGGGATCCAATACTAGGTTCGATCCTATGTTTGACCTTGATCATATCCTTTTTTAGCATACTCTGCATTTTTTCTTAAACGAGGTGCAATTCTCAGTAGAGCGACCTTATGCTCGAGCACTATACTCACAATAGGCATCCTCATCGTACCGTTTGAGATATAGAGGTGATCTTGGGTTTATGAATACCAAGGCCTCTAGCTAACTGGCTAATAGACGGAAGTAAATCTTTTTATAAGAGCAAGGAAGTGGCTCAAAGTGTTCCCTTTCTTGAGGTACTTATAGATTATTTAGAGCTCTTGCATTGTTTATCTTATTGGGTTGTGCACTTTGAGCCGTGTTTTGAATAGGATTTGACATGAAACTCACTGTTGAAGCAAACCTAACAGAATGAAGTAGTTGTGGCACTAGTGAGTAGGGGTTAAAGCTTAGCTATACCATGTTGAGGAAGTATACACTCTATATCAGGTACTGATTCTAAGGGAACTTAGCCGTGCTCTTGTTGATGGTATTCACCTTCTTCTCTTTATCCTTAGCTGTAGATTTCTTGGTTAACTCGAATGATTCCCTACTAGATATTTTGCCACTTTTGATAGCATTATCTATCACTTCGCCTAAAATAACCACGTAAGCAAAATTTTCGGGCATTTCCTACTGGTTTCTTGTAGTAAAGGTTTTGAAAGATGTTGATAAACATGACAATCATTTCTTTTTTAGTCAAAAAAGGGTTAACTTGACTATTTTTTCTCTCCACCTTTAAGCATACTCTCTAAAACTCGTAGAGGCTTTCTTTCCATATTTATAAGGGAGAAACAATCTAGGGCCCAGTTGGATATGTGTTTATATTGATCAAGGAAAGTAAGAGCCAAATCCATCCACTAGATCAAGCCATACCATTGTATGGCTACCTTAATTAGGCTATCTTGGAAGCAATGAATTAGCAGCTTTTTGTTCTCTTCATATCCAGCCATTTGTGATAATATATAGGAAGGTAGGTAGTGAAATCTGTAGTCCTATTTTATTTTTCAAAATCTAACACTTTGAATTTAGGCAAGATAACTAGACTAGAAACTAGTCCTAAAGATTTAGCATCTACAATCCCAAATTTTTCACTTTGACAGCCTAAGGCTCTTTTCTAATGACTAATACTTGTTTAAGTCTTTATTGTTTTCTCAAAACCTTTTTACTTTTTCTTGGTTAGCTTGTTCATCGAGATCTAAAACTATAGGTCTTATCGATTAAGAGCCCATACCTTAAAATCCTTGAACCAGATAGGGTGTTGTTGTAGGGTTAATGTAAATGAATGGTTGACTTGATAGATCATTGCTGCTGGAGGATGCCATTCATGTGATGCCTGTTCTAAGTGTTGGTGGCTTTAGTACCACCATTTAAGTTGCTTTCGGGGTTGATCGGTTCTTTTCCCCTTTAATGATGCTTGTTTGCCTTTTTCCTTCAAAGCGTTAGACAATAGCTTAGTTAATTCCGCAATCTAAGCTTGGAGTTCCTCATTCTTATACAGTGATTACTCCTGAGACTCCCTATGCATGAGTTCTAGTTGTTCAATACAACCTTAGTGATCATTTTTTTTGGTTTTCCAATAATAATATGTGTTGTACCAATGATGAATGGTGAGTTTCATATTTTAAAGCACTTTCATTTTATATTATTACCGGATTAGACTTTTATGATGTGTCATTAGCATGTTTGATAAGATGACAGTGAATATGCAATCATAATAATGGATGACCATTAACATGAAAAAAGTAAAGAAATAAAAGAATTAGGTTAGTCATGCAAAAGCAAGAGGGATAATCGAATTAGAGGACAACTTTACCAATCGCTTTTTCATTAAAGCAACAAAATATCCTGATTACACATGATTACATTTGGAAATGCCTGACATGGTTACATTGCTTGATCACATGTTCTAAGAAATAAACAATTCTTGTTCATGGGCTTTAATAGGCAGGATATCATATATCAAGGACTAGGCCATGTCCATAAAGTCCTTAACCTCTAACTGGATTGCTTGAATCTGTTCAATGAGATGGTGATAGTGGTCCTAGTAATTCTGGCATGCCAATCAACCATCTGTAGCCATTTTTGCTTTCATCGTTCAAAGGCTCTTACTAATTCATCGACTTGGCCGTGGTGAGCTTGTAGTGAATGCTCTAAATCTTGAATTCTGAACGTTAAAGTCTCATTCTTAACCTAGTTTGCTCTTAGATCTTGGGCTCAAGTCTAGACATCCATTCTTCTCTTGGTAAGTTGATGTGAGGATAGAGGTTCAAACGAGCTTTTCCCTATTGACCTGGCTTTCTCTTTCCATTGATGCAGCTCCTTCACGAAGGTAGCAATTTCTACCTCCCACTTAGTTGAAGACTAACCAAGGTGTTAAGACTTGTTTACATTACTAAGTGCCAAGTAGCCTTTCGTTAGACTCTCAAGATTTTCCTTGAAGCGGTTTCTCTTTTGGACAACTCAGTTTATTTCACCATGCTGGAGATAGAGGTCTATTTCTAGTTGACTCTTTTTTTCCCTTAAATGAGTGATTTCCTTAGCAATGGTTGCCTTTTCTTGTTTGAACTCATGCTTGAGCAATTCAATCTTAGAAAGAAATTTATCAATTGATGTTTGTGATATTCCAACATTAGACAAGGTTAAGGTAACATTGATGCAATAGATTCTCCACTCATCATATCCTAGAGTCATATTACTTTCTCTCCAATACCTTTTCATATAGCGGGTTTGTCTCCAAGCATGGAAGGCTCATTAAACTTTCAACTTATAGTCAGGCTTGCCATAATTGAAATCGCATTGCTTAAAGTCTTGAATAAAAGGGATGAATTGTCAGTAATGAAATTGTCATAAGACTAGGATGAGTGCATAGCTAGTGCTTCCCCATAATTCTATAAGTGGCACACAACTATAATCTCTACATCCGTATATGATTATCTATGGTGAAAACTAAGAAGCCTTTGATGCCATCTTTTTTCTTTTTAAGATTTCAAAATTTTTGGACCTATTGATTCTTAAACTTGTCTTGAGGCTATTCCTTCTCAAAGACCTTAGAGATAGGGCTGAAGTTAGGCAAGAAATTATATAAGTTCTCTTCTCTTTGAGCTAAAAATGGCTAACAAGCCAAAGTAAAGAAGCAGGGCACATACCATCCCCGTTTTCTTGCAAAAGTTGAGAGCTCGAATGCTCTTAGTAATGACAGTTGGTGCAAGATTGATGTTATAGCTTAATTAGAAAAAGAGATATACTATCGTCCCTTCAACATATCTTAATGTTTTTGAAAATATGACCAGACCATATATCGCCAGAATATAAATAGCTTGAATGCTTTGGATGTTAATGGTATTCGCCATTACTTCTTTTAGACTAGACATGAGATGTATTCACTATTCCCTTTTCATCTTGATATGTGACTCTCGATCTCTATTGCCCTAAGAATCTTTTCTTGAAAGTTGGAGGTTGCCAAGCCTTATAATATATTCTATCAGTCTTGGCTCTCTTAATGTTGAGTAACATGACATATTCATCGACTCTGAGGACCAAATCCTTATGATTGAAAGTGAAACATCGATATGCTAGGTTCCAAAACTGAGATGCAACTCGCAACTGACTAATATCCAAATGGACCTGAAGTAAAAGTTACCATGACTGTATAACTTTGTGAATGATTCCTTTTAGGTATTATTCCAACTGGTCCATCTATGCTTCAGATCTTACTAATCATTTTGGTAGTACCTTATCTTGACCTTTTTATGTATCCTCAAGACATACCCAGGTTTAAGAATGTCCTCATCTTTGCACTGTTGGTGCTTCAACCATGCTCAGACTTCTTTAAAAAGCTTCAGATCAAAAGTGGACTATTGCTCCATGATAGATACCCCTTGTTAAATACTGAACCATTAGCTAATTGTCCCATAATAGTGATGATTATGATGAAATAATGCATGCATCAAATGGAAAAACAAAAGGCAAATGAGTTAGTAACCATACGAAATAATAAGTAGAAGATAAGGGAATGAAAGAATAGCAGCAAAACTGCATCACAGAAATTCCCTCGACAGCAAGCAATATGATGCTTAGGGGCAGACATGACAATTGTAAATGTTATGATGATAAAGGATAGCATAACGGTGTGTCTGGGTTAAAAAATTACCTTTAATAAGCTAACACGATACTTGGTGAGGACAAAAACTGATCGACTAAGCGGTGACGTTCATTCATCACTATTTATGGTGGGTACACATTAAGCCATCGTTTAGATAACATGATGGCTTGTTTAGGTCAAATGTTTAGAATGACATGGTGCATTGTAGGCACTAGCATTTACTTGTCATTGCCCACTTATTGAAGAGGGTTAGGCATCGAACATAACTAAATGCCCCTGAAAAATAATCATGAAATAAAATAACAAATACAGGTGACAATATTCATCTATCATCACCTATGTAACCTAGTGTATACGAGTAAAAGTAAAAAATGTTTCCCTGAGTGACCTTTTTTTTGGGTTATTCTAGCAGCACTCTGGCATGGTTTGACTTGGTTTGGCTAGTAGGGTTCACTACATGGGTTTGAGTTTATGCCTAAATTGTATCTAAATTACTCCATCTAATAAGGATAGCTGAGGCACCCTAATCCTAGGCCTATTACGAGTTTGGCAAAACAGGTTTAATCCGGTGTATGTATTTTTCTATGCATATGTGAAAGGGTAATTAGGAGTGATATAGGTAACTTAAATGCTAAAAGATCTTGCTTTGCCTATGTAGAGGGGTACTTATAAAGGCGGATAGCTCATTTTCTGCTAATAAGTGAAAAGCTAACCTCACCATAAAGTTTGGTGGGAATCTAATGCAAATGCATATTATGGTGTGTGTCAGGGAAATAATCAAACCTTTTGTTTACCCTTTATTATCATACTTATTTGAATTGATATCTATTAGAGAACAGAAGAGTCTCTGACAATCACAAGATAAAACCACAGTAGGTAAAAGGTTAGAAGATAAAGATAAAAGGGGATTATAGTTATATAATGATGGAAACCAAAAAAATCAAGAACCTAGTAAGATATATCTAGACGTAACCCTAAATTTTTAAGTGGTATGATCCTGACTGGAGTCGCCAAGCTGTTGCTACGTACCCTTTTTCGCAATCTGATAAACACATGCATTACTTGAAAAAAATATATGGTTATGCTGGTTGAAACATTTGGGTTATCCCTTGATGGAGATCAAAATTAGGTACAGAAATATGAAGGGAAGAAGGATCATCAGATAGACATGGCAATTCTTGTTTTTGTATCATATTTGTATATTCTGTTGTGACATAATTGTTTTTAAGGTTTTTTCCATTTATATCAGTTTTGATATATTTGTAATTCATATTAGATAGATTTTGAGAATATATTCGTGTATGTCATGTCATGTTTTTTTAACTTTATGCATGTCATATTTATGTAATTGTGTCAAATATTACCAAGTCTACCGTCAAACGAATCCCTCATCTAACTAGTCTCAAAAGGCTACCATGAAATGACCACAAATTTGAAGTCACCATTGATTATTTCAGGCTAAGCATGATTGGATGCCTATTTAAAACAATATTTCGAGTTATGAAACTTTAAACATTGATTTTGAGGTTTGCAAGGTCCAAAGATTGATCGTTTGGGTTTGAGAGTTGATTATGCATGAAGAAGGATTAGCACCCGTATAACGCCCGAAATCGGTACCTATTAACCATGTCTTGCTTCAATTTCAATTTAATCAATTCCATGTTTCATTATTTCGATATTATCCCATTTTAATGCATGAATTTTGTGAAAATTGTAGATTCAAGTTCTGAAAGAAATTTATATAGCCTATGCACCTCGAAACTCTAAAAAACATAGGAATCTTTTATAAAAATAATTTTTGGATTAAATTTTAAAAATTCGAATATTCCATGTTAAGTACTAGAGAGATATTGATGCAGAGCATTGCCTTGTACTTTTTGAAAATAAGTTTAAAATATGAATGCACAATGGTCATCACAAAGGGAAACATTTTAGTAAGATGATAAAGAATATTATAACATTGCATAAAAAAGCAAAAAAAGGATAGACGATCGAAATGTATCTTGTATTTGTCTTCGATTATTTGGTAATAACCAAAATGATAATTTTGAGACATATTTGGATTTGGTGGTACCTTGAACGATAAAAAAAAGGGTTTTGATTAGTAAGCCCAAAGATGTTTGAGAGAGAGTTTGGATTTTAAAAGAAATTTGAAAAGCAGGATTGGAGTATCCCCTCAAAAGGCGGGGTTAAAGTATCCCCAATAGTGATGATTTTGGATATGTTCAAAAAATGTTTTAATTAAAAGACCCGAGAAGTTTAAGTAAAGAGATATTCAAATTTTAAGTGAAAAATGGGATTAGAGTATCCCCTCAGAGAATGGGGTTAAAGTTTCCCCAAAAGTAAAAATTTTAAATATGTTTTAAAAAGGTTTTGATTAGAAGTCTCAGAAAAGGTTTGGGAGAGAGAAAATTCAAGTTTTGAATGAAAAATGAGGTTAGACTATCCCCTTAGAGAGGTGAGGCTGGGGTGAAAAAGGTATTTTGAAAATAAAAATCGAGAATTTGAATAAATTATCCTTTTGTTTTAGCCTTCAGCAGAGCCTAGAAGGCTTGTTTTATTGTAGTTGACTCCATAAGAAGTCAACCAAATGCATTTTAAGATGTTTGAACATCTTAGAGGTAGTTCGGGAAATTAGGTTAATTCTAATTCCAAAAACACAGCATCACATTTTCTCCTTTTTCAAATTTATTTCGAGTTCATCTAAAAGCTTTTAGGGATAAATAAGATATCATTGGATGAGGATTAGAGTAAAAATTCCCAAAATCCTAGAAAATCACTTTCTAAGTGGAATTAATATTTGAAGTTGGGTTTATTTTGACACTGGCAACATTTGTAGGGGAAAGGGCGTAATAAGCTTCAAAAAATTATCTTGGACTCATTTGATATCATTAAATCACAAACAACACCTTTCCATAAAGGGAATTTCACAAACTTTCTAGGAAGAATATTTAAGAAATTCAAAAAAAAATCATTTAGTGGCCAAAATGGCCTAAATAGAATGCTTTTCATTGGTTTTAGGGGTTTCAGATAGCAAAGGCTAAAAAAATCATAACCTCCTTATTTGGCATGGTCCAGGTGCTAACTGACATTGTTAGAAAAGTCATTTGGTGCTCTTTCAATAAAAAAATATCACAAAATTTCAAAAGAGATGTGCTTAGGCTTGAAAACAATTTTTAAGTGGTAAACACATTGTCGCTAGAGCAAAAACAAGGGAGTTTTTTGGTATTCTCAGGTTTCTTAAGACTAAACTTGAGCCAAGGACATTTGAACATCTGTGATAAAAAGGAATGGATGACATAAATATTAAATCCTTGTTGTTCTCCATTTATTAGAGATAACATAAATTTACTTGGTTTTTTTTTTAAATTAGATTTTTGTAGCCAATAAGCTAACATTTTGATTAGCATGTTAAGGACAAAATAAGACATGCATGAAGATGAACATAGATGACACATTTAAATAAAAAGATGACATTTTGGTAAGAAAAAAATAGTAAAAATGCAAGAAAATGAATAGAAAAGATATATAGACATATTGACTTCATAAGTGACATCAAGAAACATGTTACAAAAAATGATATGAATATGTCTAAACAAGGAAAAACATGTTGGAATTTTCAAGATGATATTTTTGTTCCATAAAACCTACCTAATGCAAAAAAGTGTATGAATATGCTTAAAACACATTAGGGTGAACATTCAAAGAGATGAATATGTGAAGGTGGTGAAACATGACAAGAAATGCATGAATAGGGACTGTTCTGATAGTGAAGCTAAAACATAGCATGATTGACTGTGCAAGCAATATCAAGGCATCAAGAAGATCAGTAAAATCGTTGACTACCATAATGAATGCCATAATAATGCATAAGAATCTTAAAATGGTCATGGTAACATAAAAAGGGTCAGTAGGATGATGCAAATGCTGAAAGCAAAAAAATAAATAGAGTAAGGGGAAAAAATATACTAAAAGCTTTAAGTTTTAGCCTTTTTCTTTGAATAACAACTTTGGACTCACCTACTTCCCTTTTTTATGTTGATTAACAAGAAAATGATGAAAAAAAAGAGTTTCTTAGTATATGTTATTGATAGAGGGGAGTTTTAAGAGGAAGGATGAGTGGAATAGAGGGTTTTGGACGGTTTTTAGTTATGGTTTAAAAGAGTTACAGGAATGGAGAGGGTTTTTAGTTTCTTGGTGGTCGAGGAATGTTGAGAGAATATATGATTGTGAGTTTTTTCTACTAAGAATATGTCTCTATCTATAGGGCTCTATGTAGAGTCTCTATCTATGTCTCAACAAGCCAAAGTTGGCATATATAACCATGTGAATATGAAGACAAAAAAATGCAAAAAGATAAGGGTGTTATGGGGTTTTGGTGCATACACCTTATGTAGGGACAAGGTACCATGCTCAGCTACGATGCAACCTTATTAGCTTGCTCAGCAAAAATAGTAGATCAAGGCCACTTTATGAAGCTAATCATTGAGAAAAATCAATCTTGCCTTTTAATAGCTTGCATAATGTCATAAAATATCACTTGTGATGGCTATTTGGGCCTCAATATTTTGTTAAAATCTAATCATAATTCTAAAGCTGAGGCCTAGGATGTATTTTGATGATTTTTTGTGCAAAAACATATTTAAGTTGGATTTTTAGATCCATGGTGCAAAGGCTAAAAAAACGGCTTAAACTAAGCAAAAACAGGCAAATTTTGTCTTATAGTATCAAGACAATGAAGTTTATGTTGATACCATGAACAAAAATATTTCTAGTCCTAAAACTTGAAGACTTATATCAATGCCATAAAGGCTTGTATCAATACTCTTATTTGTGTATCGATACATTTGGCCAAAAATCATGATTTTTACTGCTGGCTTGTATTGATATAAATATGCTCAATATTGATACCACACCTTAGTTATTAATAGCAAACCCTCTTATATTGATATTACATGTAAAAATTTGAATTTTTAGTGAAGTGAAAGCTTCGTATCAAGACCTATAGACCAATGTGACTTGCACGTACCTTAGGCTCTTTATGCCTCACCTTAGTCAAAAATAATGGGAAATTAATCCGTGCTTATTTGAATGACTACAATGATGCCTAGGATAATGATCTCTAATACCTTGGATAATAGCCCCCAAAAAAATAGTGTTTATAGATAGCATATGGGTACTTGTTTTATGGAAACAAATTCATTAAACATAGCTCGTATGAGAACTCTATTTGGTATAAGTCACTTATGTGTTATGGAATATGCTCTTATGCGCTAGTCATGTATACTAGTCCTCAAATTGGTGATACCAGGTCATCTTGTATAAGGAGTGTCATGCTTTAATTCTATTACGAACGGGTCCATAATAGATGGATGCTTATGGTTGGGTGGTTTTGGGTATAGCATGAACCATACGAAGGTGGATAAGTGATCCAAAGAGGATTCACCATTTCAAGTGATGTTGGGGAAATATCTCTATAGACACCTTATTTTTAGATTGACCCTTGTCAAGTTACCTTTCTGACGGTATCTTGTCCATCCTCTAAAGCCTTCGAACCAATCTAAAATAAATTTGGAAAGTAAGATTGCATGATGATGTCCCTTGTTCTCTATCATGGTTAAAATTAAGTTATTTTCCCAAATTTCATCTTGAGACATTCAAATGTCTCTATATCAGCCCGATCAGACTCAAGAACATGCTTCAACCTCCCACAAGCGCGTATCAAGGTACGAATACATTTTTACATCTTTACCATCCTCGTTCACAAATTTTTTTGCCAAAAATCATCAAAATGCTCACTTATTTTCTAAATCACGAGGTTTTGTCAACTTAAGTTTTCCAACTTGATGTCTTTAAAGAGTGTTAGATATGTCACTTTTGGGGATACTCTAAACCAGACCTTTCGAGGGGATACTTAACTGCACTTTTCAAAATTGTCAAGATGTAAAAATCTTCCTTCATTAAAATTATTTGTCATCCACGGGGATACTCTGACCCTGATCTTCTGAGGG